>JARQOD010009593.1:0-30727 GCA_033576555.1 Oophaga sylvatica
AAAGCAGCGAGCATCTTGATACACACATACAAAAAATTCTCATGAGGCCGCCTCTGTAGGTAATAGTGCTTGTGATAGCGATGGGAGTTTGAAGGTGATAGTTGTATGCACGACTTTCTACTGTTCTTTACCAGCTTGAAATTTTCAGGCTATACATTTATAGCCCACAATGCTGGACGGTATGATTCTTACTTTATTGTTAAGGAGCTGATTTTTGAAAAACTACAGGTAAAGCTGATAGCCCAAGGTGGCCGGCTCTTGTATGTGACGTTGCCCAATTTATCTATAAGGTTCATAGACTCGCTAAATTTTATCCCCATGAAGCTCAGTAAATTACCTCAGGCCATGGGATTTCATTTTTCCACTCTTTTTTAATACCTGAGAAAACCAAAACTATGTAGGTCCCATACCTGATGTGAAATATTATGGGTTAGAGTACATGGCACAGGGTGAGAAGGTAGAGTTCCTGGCTTGGCATGAGAGTCAGAAACACACAGTTTTTGACTTCAAGAGTTAACTAAAATCATACTGCAAGCAGGATGTTGAAATTTTGAGATGGGCCTCTGAGATCTATAGAGAGCACATTATGGAAATGACGCTGAAAAGTGTTAAAAAATACTGTGAGATTCAAAAAGAAATGGTTGTGGAGAGCAGCTGTATTGACCCTTTTCAGCTCATCACCCTGGCCCCGGTATGTATGTCAATGTACCGGTTTAATCTTCTACCAGAAAAGACGATCGCCATTTTACCTGGTGATAATTATCACAAGGTGAAAAAGCGCTACTCATCCGCCGCTATACAGTGGCTCATGTATGTAGCGCATGCCGAGAACATTGACATTCAGCATGCCTTGAGAGGGGGTGAAAAGCAACTCTGGCAGTATTTTCTAGATGGCTGTGCCTATGTTAATGGTCAGCACATAGCTTTTGAATTTCAGGGCTGTTTTTTCCACGGCTGCCCGTCATGCTATAATGAAAATGCTGCAAATAAGGTCACAAACACCACCTACGGGCAATTATTTTGTGCCTTTTTAGCTAAAAAACATTACCTACAGACCCACGGCTACACAATAAGAGTGATGTGGGACCATGAGTGGCGTGAAATGGTTAAAAATTATTCTAACCTTCAGGCATTTCTCCATCAAATGGATTTCCCCACTCCCTTAGACCCCCGCGATGCGCTTTATGGGGGTCGAACTAACGCCATTAAGCTCTATCACCAGGTGGAAGCTGATGAGGCTCTACATTACTACGATTTCACCAGTCTGTACCCCTTTGTAAACAAAACGAAAACATACCCTGTAGGGCACCCCGACATCATCTATGACAATTTTGGTTACATTAAAAAATACTTTGGCTTTGCTAAAGTCAAGGTCTAACCCCCGAGAGATTTATTTTTTCCCGTTCTACCTGTAAAACTCGACAAAAATTAATGTTCCCCCTTTGCTATGCATGCGCTGTAAATTCACAGGCAGAGGAGTGCAGCCATAGTGATGAAGAACGTTCCCTGACAGGTACCTGGTGCACTATAGAGCTCGAGCTGGCGATAGATAAAGGGTACCGGATCGCCCACATCTATGAAATATGGCATTTTCCAAACACCAGCGATGATCTGTTTGCTCGCTACATTAAATTACACCTTAGGGATAAGCAGGAGGCCTCGGGTATCCTAGCTGGTGCACTGATGATGCCAAGAAAAAGCACTACATTGACAATATTCTTGTAAAAAAGGGTGTGCGGTAACGACCTGAAAATATAGCCGTCAACCCCGCTAAAAGAAAGATCTCCAAACTTTTCTTAAATTCTTTATGGGGAAAGTTTGCTCAACGATCTAATCTACCACGCACCAAGATTGTTAAGGATCCTGATGAGCTTTTAGGTATCTCTTCCTGCCCTACTATGACATTTCTACGCTGGATTTTATTGATGATGAAACCGCAACCATTAACTGGAAATATGCGGATGGGCACCACACAGTCAACAAAAACAAACATCTTTATAGCCTGCTTTACCACCGCGTATGCGCGGCTAGAGATCTATTCTCTGCTGGACAGGCTGCAGGAGAGGTACCTTTATCACGACACAGATTCAGTTATTTTTGTGCACAGGGAAGGTGAGTGGCAGCCGCCTCTAGGCGATTACCGGGGGAATTGACGAGTGAAATACCCGTGGGCATATACATCACAGAGTTTGTTTCTGCAGGGCCCAAAACTTACGGATACAAACTCACAGGGAAGACTGTCTTAAAAGTGAAGGGAATAACGCTAAATGTTGGTAACTCGCAATCTATCAATTTTAGCAGTCTGAAAGATCTTGTTCTGGACTACCCCCGTAATTCAGACATCGAAACTCAGAAGCGCATCTTCGTACAGCAGCAGGGCATTGTGAGAGATAAAAAATAATGGAATATTGAATCCCGTGTCCTACAAAAGACCCAAAAGTGTGTTTACACAAAGCGACGACTATTAGATAAATTCACCACCCTGCCGTTTGGCTATTAGCCGAGTATTGTGATGGATACATAGCTACAACACCCGCTCTCGTGCATTCTAGCGGGGCCGTCTAATTCTGGAAAGAGTTATTTTGTAAAACAAATGCTGTGTAATATTGAAAGTAATTTCTCACAAACCGGATAATATTGTTTGGTTTTATTCATGCTGGCAGGAAAAGAGAGAGATTTCATCATACAGTTTCTAACACCAGATTTGTGGAGGGTCTGCCGAATAAATTCATAGATGACAAATTATTCCCACCGGAAAAGGTGAATTTGGCGATTGTTGATGATCTCATGGAGAGTGCTAGCAAAAATTGTGAGATAGAAAAAGCATTTACCAAGTATGTGCACCACAGAAATCTCAGTATTTTCTACCTGGTACAAAACATTTTGTCAGGGTAAGAAAAGCCGCACCATAAATTTAAACACAAAGTACATGGTTCTTTTTAACAACCCTCGAGATAAAATACAAATTTTAACACTAGCTCGTCAGATGTACGCCAGAAAAACATGTTTTTTTCCTAGAAGCATTTGAGGATGCTACGCGGGAGCCTTATGGGTATTTGCTGGTCGATTTGAGAGCTAATACACCTGAGGATCTTCGCTTACGGACGGGGTTGTTTCCATCGGTGTTACCCGCTGTCTGTGCAGAACAAAACCACTTCTAAAAAGTGAATTTTATGCGGCATCGCACATTCCACGCTGTGTGCGTTGTGCTGTAAAGATGTCCGAGAGACTCCGGCGTAACTGGGCTCTCTTAAAAACCCTGGAGAAGGCGCCCCCGTCCGTCCGGAAATCTATTTTGCGCAATGCGAGCATGGATTTAATCACAGCCATAGGCGAGATTGCTTTAAACATCTTAAAAGGCTGAATCCCGCTGAAAGCACGCCAAAAAGGCATACTGAAGAAGTGGCGTAAAGCTATAAGAACCATGAGTGATAGATCGCAGTCCATAAAGAAAAAAAACGAGTACTGAATCAGACCGGAGGATTTATCGGCCTTCTTAGGTTTTGCAATACCAATAATAATGAGTCTGCTCGCGGGCAAATAATGGGGCATGCTGAGAATAAGTATCTAGTCCCCAAACAGGAGCTACACAAGCTAAGGCCACTAACCACCGAGAGCATACGCGAAACTGTTATTTGTCGCCTCGATGATGAAATTAACACCGTTTAACAGCGACGCGATGTGAAAATTAAAATGTATAGTTCCATGCAGGAGCGCTACTTGGTACATACGAAACACTGCTCGAGAGAATTAACAACTTTAAATCTCGTTAGCACTCCTGATCCTGATCACCAACAGCCGCCAAATACCGACTCCAACAAGAAAAAAATCATGAGATCGCTGAAATTGTAGCCCATATAAACCAAAGATATAAAAAGAATGCTGAATTTTTACTAAACAGGCTACTCCAGAATAAAAATGTGACAGACTGGAATGATAAAGACGAGTTTATTTTCAAAGGCTCTGTAATACCAGGGTCTAACTTATTGGATTTGGCACGTAGTACAACTCAGAGTCATGCTCTGACCGTCAGGAATTTACCTAGGGGCTGGGAATCGTTTATGCGAGCTATGGCCGAGCTAAATATACCCTCTACTGTTGTGGGTAATCCCACTACTAGACAGCATTTAGACAAATTAAAAATGTCCTCCAGCGATGGTGTATCTACACCGATGAGGGTAGACCCCTCGCCCCGTACAATTCATTCTCTGCACTTGCCGTCATTAGGCACCACACGGGGAACTCTACTACCTTAAAAAAGGTCTCTACCGATACTGCCAACCATGTGGCTCACGATGTAGCCTACGTACTTGTTAATTATTTATTTTGTAGAGTGTGTAATGCTATTTGTTAATTGTACATGTGACACTTTTTATATCATTCTGTATGAACTTTTAAATGCTTGAATTGTCTTTGAGATGTATTTATTTATTACAATAAAATATTGTAATGTTTTACAATACCGCGTCATTGCTTTTTTTAAAATACGAATAAAACAAGCGCTTTATAGTGAGTGATATTGTAACACGGCCATATACATAATATGCCCGTACAATGAGACGATGGTTATAAGTCTCACCGGTTTTAAACATGCCCCAACATGCCCGGGCGTATACACAATATAACTGAGACGTCCTAAATATGTCATGACATGTCTCCCCCGTGTCAACCCAATTAAAAATACATAGAAACTCCAGCTCCACGCTTTCACCTATGTGATAATTGCTCTAACTCTTGATTTTAAATTATTCTGAACAGAAACCAATTGTTCAAAAATCACTCAAACTTCAGCTCCTCAGTGATAATTGGTCTCTGTAAATAGTCTACTAAGATATAAGTTTCTATCAACTGAAACAGACACTTACATAGGGATTTAATGGCTGGCTAAAAACTATCTTTCACATACATTTAGTGTTTTACATACGTATAAAACAAGCCTTTTATACTGAATGATACTGTACAATAAAATCCTTTTAGGCTGTACATAAACTACTAAGAAATAAACCAAAATGTGTTTTAAGGCGAGACTTCAAATTAAACCTGTCCATTTCACAAACCCACTTCTGCGGCTGTGGCAGGCTAGAAAAAAGTCTCTCTTTTACATACATTTACTGCTGGACTTAAAATCTCTCCCACAAAAACTTTTGAGGCTTATAAAATCAAGAATCACTTTGATAGACCTTTCCCCCCAGACCACAGACTGATCAAATCCACAAGGAGATAGATAAAATATAAATAGAGGAGTATAAAATCATGAAACACTTTGATAGAACTTCCCAGATTCAACAGTCCTGATTTCCCAGACAGATCAAATCCACAAGGAGACAGATAAAATGATAGGGGTGTGACGACCTGTCAGATTGAGTTTGACGAAAGGTGGAACTTCTATATTACTCACCGCCAATGTCAAAAGTTCGTACATCTTTTACCTCAGGATTGTGACAAACCCCCACTGCAATGCAATCTAGGCAGCACCAGTCACAGACAGAAGTTACACCGTGACTGGCGCCTGAGTGATAAGTTATATTTTATTGTATTGTCGGCTTTACTTGTCCCTGTTCCTCAAGTTATCCCCATTATCTTTTTGCTGTATTAGGGGATATTATCCCTCTGCTTTCCCCCTGTGTGGAGTTTCTACTGTATAATAAACACCCTTCGCCCTTGGTCTGTGTACAGACCGTTACTGCATCCTACGTGCTGCAGTCTCCTCACAGCTGTGTCAGACTAAGGGGTTAGGAAACCGGATGGCAGTGATGGGCTAAGGAAGACTGGGAAGCTAGTCTGACCCTGTAGACTGGGGTTCCCTGGCTGACCCTTAACACAGAATTAACTCTGAAGGTGAGGATGTCTGGGCAGCCACCCTTGCTCTGCTCCTGACCAGCCCTAGACTGTTACCCCCTCAAATCCCCACAGGGACCAGAATAAGCACAGCAACTCCAGTCAGATGGCAAACCCCATGAAGCTACAAGCATGGCTTTAGCAGAACAGCACATTGTGCAGAGCATTAACTCTTTCACTGTCTGTGCTATGTAGACACCACCAGCAGAGAACAGGTAATGGGAACATTTAAAGGCTGGGTGCCTGGTCATGTGACCCAACCAGCAGCAGCTCATCTGACTGAGGAGTCACACAAGTTAACCCTTAATAGGCTAAATGAATTCACTACATTTAAGTATTGCAATTCACAAAGACTGCAGAGCAATCTACACGTGACACAGCCTTACTTTCTCCCCTATGTATCATGTGCTTATTGTGCATTTTTTTTAGTGCTGCATTTTCAGGCTGATTGAAAATGGCTGTGAACTGACTGGAAAATGCAGCCATAAAAAATAAAATAAGCACAAGATAGTTGCAGGGACATTAAAATAAAGAAAGCGATTTCTGCAACAAGAAAGCACAGTGGGGGCACAAACTAATACTGGCTAATATCTCACAGACTTACTCTTGCATCAATCCCCATCCCCTTCTTCCATCTTCCTTATGGATTCCGGAAAGCAGCGTCCCTCCCTAGTGACGTCACCCATTAGGGGAACATATAGTCCATGCCCCAAGGACTCATTTAAGTTTCTATGACCCTTGGATACTTATTTGGGAAAATAAATAAAATAAAAAATTATAAATGAGCAAATTATTGCATATTAAAATTTTTATTTCAAGACCTATTAATTCCTATCAGACAAGTGGGAGTTGGCTGATAACAGAACAGCTCCTGATGCAAGCTTACATTACTGCTGCACATCTATATCTTATGATAACAGCACAGCAGGTGCAGGTACACACAATGAGTGGACTATCCAACTCAGAAATCGCTCAATGGAATGACACCTTGGCTGCCAATAAGCTCAAATTTATATATATATTTAGGCTACATACACATGGTGCGTTATTGCCTAGTGTTTTGCACGGGTCTGCCATTGGCAGTGAAATGCAGTGATGGCTGTCCCAACCAAGTCAATCCATTTCACAAGCCGAGTTTTGTACAGATCCGCTTTTAGGCTCATGTGTATGTAAAATAGTGTAAGGCCGGCATCACACTCACCGTAGAAAAAAAACAGACCGCATTGTACGGCCGTATTACACAGACATGTTGCCAGCACATTTATCCGTATTTCCTCCGCTGTCAAGGTGTGGCTGCATATTTTGCTCATGTAAGCATCCGTACGGCGAGAATATCTCGCCGGTTTGCTAAATGACGTAATGGATCTCAATGACCGTTTTTACATCACAAAAGAAAGGATCTATATACACACATACATACATATATATAGTTCACACTTCTAGATAGTATAATAGCCGCTAATTCAATTACCGATGGTCAAAAACTATTTCATTAAAATGATTTTAATTAATGTGTGTGTTTTTTTAACCATTTCATACAATAGGATTAATAATTGATAGTAGTCTAATTGACAACTTTCAATTATTAACCTGGCTTAAAGTCACCTTTCAATAGCAAGGTGGCCTTAACCCATTAGCCACCGCTACAGGGCAAGGGGAATAGACAGGCTAAGTTCCAGAAAAGGCGCATCTAATCATAGATGTGCCTTTTCTGGGGTGGCTGGGGGTAGATGTTAGTAGCCATGGGGGCACAAAAATAATGGTCCCTCTCTGGGCTACTAATATCTGTCTTCAGTCGCTGGCTTTCCCTGTCAGGTGGAGAAAATACTGCGGGAGCCCACGCATTTTTTTAACAACGAATTTACACATTTAATTAACCCCTACATGTATGAAATTTTGCACACACACTCATGTAATTGTTAGTGAAAACCATATATCAAACTACATGAAATGACATGGTAAACTGTACACAAACCATGTGTTATTTCATGTCGGGTTCTGTAATTTCACAAACGCCAGCAATTGAATTAGCGCCTATTATACTACCGTATGTAGAAGTGTTTGATAGATATCTCTCGATATAGATATAGATTCTGCCCACCATTCCTAGGAGTATGAAGCACTGAACATGAGCTCCTGAATTTTCATCACTTTATACCTTGTAATGAGCTAACTTAGACAAAACCTGGAAAAAATCAACTCCCTGGGACAGAAAAGGGACCTGGACTGAGCTGGACTTTAGATTTTTTATGAAAGATAGAAATAGAGGATTTAAAGGACAAAACAAGAATCTCTTGGAGGACAGACTGCAAACAGGCAGCATTCATCTGACATCCAGAGACTTGAGCATCCAAAGGTAGGACCATCCTGCAACCCCAAAACAATCTATAGACTTCCTACAAATTAATCCTCTTAGAAATAAGCATTTTAATAACTATATAACCACAAAAATGGAAAACACAAATCTAGAAGCAGTAAATGAGCAAAGCACAGAGATGGAGACACAGGACACCAGGGGGTCAGACATGGAGACAACACTGTGGCAGAAGAGCAGTAAAGTCAAGAAAAGAAACACAGAAGCCAGAAACTCTTATTGCTGATTACACCAAAGAGGAAGATAAAAGAAAAACCAACCTGTTCTACACAGACCAACTCTCAGCCTGGCACACCGCCCTGTGCAAACAATATATATATATATCTAAGTGCAACACTAATAATGGCCGGCAGATTAAAATTAAAAGCCAAGCAGATGACACCAACTCACTTACCATAAGCCTATACAACAATGGCACTGTCATGGTGCAAGGGACTGAGGACAAACTGCAGCAGTTTGAAAACCATTTTACTCATATCAGAGAACAGGCACAAATCCTTAAAAAACACCAACCTCCAGAGGCCATTTCTAATGCTCACATCTCTACAGAGACCAACAGGAGCAGCTCCTCAACCCCCAACACTTCACACCTCTCCCTGGAGACCATCAGAGACTGTCTTTCTCAATTAGAAAGACTTGGTTCAAAATAGGGAAGAGCTTCAAAGAAACTCACATAGAAATGCAAATGACCAAGTAACAAATAAGCTCAATAAACTGAAATGTGAGTACAAGTCAGCTCTACAGAAAATCAGAGGAAATGAGTGAATTACAAAATGACAATGATACTCAGAAAGAACTAAACGCAGAACTAAAATCACAGACCACTCGATGTCTGACCCAGCAGGGGCAATGGAAACAAGCCAGAGAGCAGACAACATGGCCTCCACTGACCAGAAAGTGGAGATGCCAAATAACACAACTATAACCAACAACATAAACAATCCTGAAACCAATAAAAGTTAACCAGAAACCAGAGAGATGGAAGAGAGAAGAGAACCACCCACCAGCAAAACAAGCATCACAGACCCCCTTCAGCAGCCAATTAACCCACCCCAGACACCACAAAGTCCTGATATTGTCCTAATAATGGACTCAAATGGGAAGTACCTAAATGCACAGTGGCTATTCCCAGGAAAACGGGTCAGAAAAATTCACTGTGTAACTATTGAACAGGTGACAGAGGTCATTAATAATCCACGGTTTACCAACCCAAACCATATTATACACACAGATACAATCTGACATACCAGCACCAGCAGATCACAGGACAACTTATCCAATTAGCGGAGACTGCAAAACTAAAATTCCCAGACAGCAAAATCATTCTGTCATCTCTGCTCCCACCAAAGGACATATCCAGGCAAACCACCCAAAGCATCAATATGGAATTGACAGAAAGGGCCAAGACTGTCCCAAACGTGACCCTGGCACAACACCTTTCCATAAACCACTATCACCTATATTATAATAAGCACCTTAACAAACAAGGGTCAGCCTCCTGGCCAAAGAGCTGAAAGACATTGTACTAAACATAGGACCCAGGCCTGGATTCAACAGTGACCAACATCACACCGAATGACACCCAACAACAAAAAGACAGAAAACCCCAATCCTATCTTCAGAAGT
Organism: Oophaga sylvatica; assembly: GCA_033576555.1. NCBI lineage: Eukaryota > Metazoa > Chordata > Amphibia > Anura > Dendrobatidae > Oophaga > Oophaga sylvatica. The sequence continues at coordinate 9,839 of JARQOD010009593.1, forward strand.
GGGATAAAGCTCTTCACCCAAAAATCAGACCATCAGAGGAGGAGACCTCCATGGAGGGGTCCACCGACCCCACATAGATACATGCAGAGCAGAGATAGGGATGAGATAAAGACACTGCTCAGCACACTATGCAGGAAACTAATGTGACTGTATGGAACCAAGCACATCTACAAAACAGTCAGAAATCCAGTTTGTCCTACACAGCCATACTCATTACAAGGTATATACACAAGTTATATAGAAAAAATGACTTCACTTACAATCAGCAGTTGGAATATTCAGGGTCTCAACACCTCGACCTTTGGATGTAAAACAAATGACCCTGACTTTATACAAAGAAAGAAAAATAGACATCCAGATCCTCCTGGAAACATGGACCAGAGCTGAAAACAAATCCCTGGTGCCCATTGGATACAGGGAAATCTGTCCCTGCCCTGAAAAATGAAAACATCAAACAGGGCCGGAGCTCAGGAGGAATACTGATCTGGTATCCAGCTTTTCTATGCTCCTGAATGCATCATGTATATTGCTTTGTTAATGGTATGAAAACTCCAGCTTTTCTATGCTCCTGAATGCATCATGTATATTGCTTTGTTAATGGTATGAAAACTCCAGCTTTTCTATGCTCCTGAATGCATCATGTATATTGCTTTGTTAATGGTATGATTTGCTCACCCATCTTCCTGTGTACATAATTGTACTCCATACTTCTTATCTTCACCACACATCCGAATGGTCTGTGTAATCCCTACCCCCTTTTATGACCTTTCCTTAACTCTGCATCTGGCCTGAGCAGTCTCAGCCCACTTTCCACTCACACCTGATTGGCATTAGCTGCAGATATAACCAGTGCAATGGGTCTGCTCCAGACGTAGTCTGCTTCATATATTTCAAATCCCATATTTCAAATTACAGATTTCTAATTACACTACTGTGAATTAGACTAGAATTGGACTGGAATTTGGCTGCAAGATAACAGATTATAAAACCACTATGTTTCATTTTCTTATCACTTTCACCCCCATCCTCCTTTCTTTCTTCCTATCCCCTGTAATCCCCCCACCTAGTAAGGAATTAGTCATTTCCCCCTCCATTCTCCCCAGCCATCTCACCTTTCCCTCAGAACTGTTCCTCCACATACAATCCTTTTTACCAAGACACACACGGCCACACCATGGTTTATCCTGCTCCCACCTTCTAACGCTCTGTCTGCTACTCCTCATCGCTGGCGATGTATCCCCAAATCCTGGCCCTCCTCAACACATCCCCACACTCATTTCTAACACCCTGCCACGATCTTCCACACGTTTTTGCAACCCTGTCAACCTCATACCTATCCATCCACACCCCCCTCCCCCAGTCCCCCTACCCGGAGCACTATGGAACGCACGCTCCGTCTGCAATAAACTGTCATTTGTCCACGACCTCTTTATCACCAACAAACTCTCCTTCCTTGCCATCACTGAAACCTGGCTCACTCCCTCTGACTCAGCCTCTCCAGCTGCGCTTTCCAATGGCGGATTTCATCTTTCTCACACCCCTCGCCCCAGCAACAAATGTGGTGGAGGAGTTGGCTTACTCCTGTCTGATACCTGCTCCTTTACCCCTATTCAAATTCCACCCTCCGCTGCTATTCCCTCGTTCGAAGTGCACTCCGTCCGCATCTATTCCCCCTCCAACCTCCAACTGGCTGTCATCTACCGCCCCCCGGAACTAGCCATCTCCACCTTTCTCGACCACTTCACCACCTGGCTACTCAATTTCCTCTGCTGACATCCCCACCATCATCATGGGCGATTTCAACATCCCCATTGACACTTCCACCCCGGCTACCTCTAAACTTCTTTCGCTCACAGCTTCCCTTGGCCTCACTCAATGGTCCTCTGTGGCCACTCACAAAGGCGGTCACACGCTGGACCTTATCTTCACCCGTCTGTTCCCTCACTAATCTCACTAACTCCCCCTGTCTGACCACAACCTACTGACATTCTCTTCCCTCTCCTCTGTTAGTACGCATCCCCCACTCCACAAACTCACCCACCCTCGCAGAAATCTCAAACACCTCAATTTACAATCGCTCTGAGTCCCTCCTCCCTCTTACAGACATAGCCTCACTTCATGACACAGATGCTGCTGCCACATTTTATAACACCACAATAAAAACCACACTTGATTCGGCCGCCCCCCTCATGCAGAGCAAAACTCGTACAATCAACAGGTAGCCCTGGCTGACCGGCCTGACCAAAGAACTGAGACGGGCTTCCAGGGTTACCGAGCGGAGATGGAAGAGAACCCACTCCACCGAGCACTTCAACGCATACAAGCAGTCCCTTGCCAGCTTCAAGTCCACGCTCTCTGCCGCAAAGCAAACTTACTTCGCATCTCTCATATCCTCCCTGTCTCACAACCCTAAACAGCTCTTTAACACTTTCAATTCTCTACTCCATCCCACAGCACCTCCTCCCTCTCCTCTCATTTCTGTCGAAGACTTTGCCTCCTTTAAGCAAAAGATTGATACTATCAGAGAAGGCTTTGGCCCGCAGCCCCCAATGCCCCTCTTAGCCACTCAGCCCTGTTCTTCCAAAACAAGCTTCACCACCATGACAGAAGATCAGCTCTCCACTCTCCTGTCAAGATCACACCTCACCACTTGCGCGCTTGACCCACTCCCGTCCCACCTCATCCCTAACCTTGCCACAGTCTTCATCCCTACTCTCACACACCTCTTCAACCTTTCACTTACAAATGGTGTCTTTCCTTCATCCTTCAAACATGCTTCAATCACCCCGATCCTCAAAAAGCTCTCCCTCGACCCATCCTCAGCGTCTAGCTATCGCCCGATATCTCTTCTCCCCTTCGCCTCAAAACTACTGGAACAGCATGTATATCTTGAACTGTCCTCCCACCTTTCCTCCTGCTCCCTCTTTGACCGGTTACAATCAGGCTTTCGACCGCATCACTCAACTGAAACAGCCCTAACTAAAGTCACTAACGACCTGCTAACCGCCAAGAGCAAGCGACACTACTGTCCTCCTTCTCCTGGACCTGTCTTCTGCCTTTGACACCGTAGACCATTCCCTCCTCCTACAGATTCTCTCATCTCTTGGCATCACAGACTTGGCCCTATCCTGGATCTCATCATACCTAACAGACCGAACATTTAGTGTCTCCCTCTCACACACCACCTCCTCACCTCGCCCCCTGTCTGTCGGTGTTCCCCAAGGCGCAGTCCTAGGACCCCTACTCTTCTCCATCTACACCTTCGGCCTGGGACAGCTCATAGAATCCCACGGCTTGCAGTATCACCTCTACGCCGATGACACGCAGATCTACCTATCTGGACCTGACCTCACCTCCCTACTGACCAAAATCCCACAGTGTCTGTCTGCTATCTCAGCCTTCTTTTCTGCTCGCTTTCTCAAACTGAACATGGACAAAACAGAATTCATCATCTTTCCCCCACCTCATTCTACCCCTCCACCAGGCCTATCCATCAATGTCAATGGCTGCTCGCTTTCCCCAGTCCCACATGCTCGGTGCCTTGGGGTGATCATCGACTCTGCCCTCTTTCAAACCACATATCCAAGCCCTCGCCACCTCCTGCCGCCTCAAACTCAAAAATATTTCCCGGATCCGCTCATTCCTCAACCATGAAACCACAAAAACACTAGTGCACGCCCTTATCTCCCGCCTCGACTACTGCAACCTCCTACTGTCTGGCCTCCCCTCTAGCACTCTGGCACCACTCCAGTCCATCCTACACTCTGCTGCACGACTAATCCACCTGTCTTCCCGCTATTCCCCTGCCTCCCCACTATGCCAGGCCCTTCACTGGCTTCCTATTGCCCAGAGGCTCCAGTTCAAAACCTTAACCATGACATACAAAGCCATCCACAACCTTTCTCCTCCATACATCTGTGACATGGTCTCCCGCTACCTAACCACACGCAACCTTCGATCCTCTCAAGATCTCCTTCTCAACTCCCCCTCATCTCTTCTTCCCACAACCGCATACAAGACTTCTCCCGGGCTTCCCGCATACTCTGGAACTCTCTGCCGCAAAACATCAGACTTTCAACAACGGAGACCTTCAAGAAAAACCTGAAGACCCACCTGTTCCGACAAGCCTACAACCTGCAATGATCCTCAGTGTACTGAACCATCACACAACCAGCTCTACCCTCTCCTAGTGTATTCTCACCCATCCCTGTAGACTGTGAGCCCTCGCGGGCAGGGTCCTCTCTCCTTCTGTACTTGTCTGTCCCTTGTCTAGCACATGTTTATTGTATCTGTCTATATTTTTCCCCTTTTCATATGTAAAGCGCCATGGAATAAATGGCGCTATATAAATTAATAATAATAATAATAATAATAATAATAATCTGGTATAAAGAGGAGTTCCACCAGCACATCAAACTGGTGAAGAGAGGTGGCAGCCACATATGGATCAGGATCAGCAGCTCCATCCTCACCTCTCAGTCTGATGTCCACCTCTGCACCACCTATATACCACCGCCAGAGTCCCCCTACTTCAATCCAGACTGCTTCAAGATCTTACATAGAGAAGCCACCCACTATCAGGCCCTGGGCAAAGTTCTCATCTTTGGAGACCTCAATGCAAGAACAGGGAGAGAAAACGACTTCCTGACCACAGATGGGAACATCTACACATTTGGAGCAGAGAATGACAGCCAAGACTCGGTACACACAGAGAGAAACAGCTATGACAGTATAGTCAACAAAAGTGGTAAAAAGCTCTTGAACGTATGTAGAAGTTTAGGACTTCATATTCTTAATGGACGTACCAAAGGAGACTCTTTAGGGAGGTGTACACTGAACTCTCATGTAAGGATGAGTGTAGTAGATTATGCCATTAAAGATATGAACCTGGCAAATATAAGCGCCTTCATAGTCACCCCACAACCGCACCTGTCAGACCACAGCCAACTTCTTCTGTACTTAAAATCCACAGAGAAACCATCCACTCAAAAGTCTCAGCATAGCGGCCTCTTCAACCGGCCTCCATCCTATAAATGGTCCAAAACGTCAGCATTAAAGCATAAAAAGGCTCTCAGCAGACCTGAAATACAGCGGATGCTCCACCACTTCTACAACTACGAGTACCAGCCTAACCCAAAGGGAGTGAGTCAAGCTCACAAGACCTCACCAATATATTCTATGCAATGGCCATACTGTCTGACCTTAAAAAAGTCAACTACAAGAGACCAAAAGGAAAACAGATCAATGGTTGGTTTGACAGAGAATGTAAAGCCTTACAGAAGACCCTGAGATCAGCCTCAAACAAGACACACAGACCCCAACCACCCAGGTCTGAGGGAAGCCTATGAAACCATACAAAGGCAGTAAAAAACCCATCCTCAGGAGAAAGAAGCAGAGATACATCTCTGCCAAGCTAAACCAACTCCAAGATGCCCTCCAAAACAACTCCTTCTGGGAACTATGGAACCACATGGGCACAAAAGACAAGAAAAGCAACATCCATATCCAAAATGGCAACATCTGGCTCCAGTACTTCAGAGACCTCTATAAAGACATTCCAAAGGAAGAACAAAGCCAAGAACAGGAAAGCATAATGGCAAAACTAAAAGCAATGGAGGAAAAAGTAAAAAATTTCCAAAACCCCGTGGATACACCTATTACATTACAGGAAGTAGCAGAGAGAATCCCTTCCATAAGATGCAGAAAAGCCGGTGGCCTGGATGGAATCCTACCAGAAATGCTGAAGTACAGCCCACCAGAAATACAGGCTGCAATGGTTAAACTCTTCAATATTGTGCCAAGTGCTGGCTACTTCCCTCGTACCTGGAACCAAGGCCTCATCACACCCATCCACAAGAGTGGGGACAGGTATGACCCAGCCAACTATAGAGGAATATGTGTCAGCAGCAACCTGGGGAAACAGTTTAACAGCATCCTGAACAAGAGGATCCTCAGATTCCTCACCGAGCACAACGTCCTCACCAAGAGCCAAGCAGGGTTCATGCCCACCCACAGCACCACTGACCATATCTATACCCTGAACAGCATCATTCAGAGACACGTCCACAATGCAAAGAACGGGAAGATGTACGCCTTCTTCGTGGACTTTAAAAAGGCCTTTGATTCGGTGTGGCACCCGGGCATAATCCTGAAACTGCTGGAGAGCGGAATAGGAGGAAAGACCTACGATGTTATCAAAAGCTCCTACACCGAGAACCTCTGCAGTGTGAGTGTAAACAGTAAAAGAACGGCTTATTTCCAGCAGAGCCGTGGAGTTAGACAAGGCTGTAGCCTAAATCCAACGCTCAACATTTACATCGAGCTGGCTACCGCTCTGGAATCTTCCACAGCACCAGGTCCCACCCTCCATGACGCCCAGGTGAAATTCCTGCTGTAAGCAGATGACCTGCTGTTTCTGTCACCAACCGAGAAAGGCCTCCAAGACAACCTGAAAATCTTAGAGAAATTCAGCTCCACCTGGGCACTACCAGTCAACCTAAAGAAAAACCAACATCATGGTGTTCCAGAGGAGAAAGAAAATCAGACCAGCACCCTTCATTTATCCTCAACAACTGCGCCCTTACAGCAACAGACAAATATATCTACCTGGGCCTAGAGATTCACCGGTCAGGGAGCTTCAAATAAGCCATAGAGATCCTGAAGAACAAGGCCTGTAAAACCTTCTATGGCATCCGAAGGAAACTACCATCTGTAGCTACCAGTGAGGGTCTGGTTAAAAATAGTCGACTGTCATTGCCCCAATCCTCCTGTATGGCAGCGAAGTCTGGGGTTCTCACACCTACACAGACTGGTCAAAGTGGGATTCCAGCCCAACAGAAATATTCCACCTGGAATTCTACAAATACCTTCTCCAAGTCCATCGGAGAACCTCCAACAGTGCTTGCCGGGCAGATTCCCTCCACACCTAACGGTTCTAAAGAGGGCACTGTCATTCCGGGCTCACCTACATGGGAGCTTGGATTGCTCCTATCACCATAAAGCCCTGACACATGTAGGTGAAACAGAAAAACCAGGACCCTCTCAACAGCCCACCCAAACCCAACCTGACCAGAACACCAATCACAACAACCTGACAAAAGCCGGAATCAGGAAAATGGTAGACAGAGGCCAGGAGAGGCATGTCAGTGACTGGAAGAACGACATCATCAGCTCCCAGAAACTGACCATGTACCGGATAAGCGGGAATATACAGTCATGGCCAAAAGTTTTGAGAATGACACAAATATTAATTTTTACAAAGTCTACTGCTTCACTTTTTCTAATGGCAATTTGCATATACTTCAGAATGTTATAAAGAGTGATCAGCTTAACAGCAATTACTTGCAAAGTCAATATTTGGCTAGAAAATGAACTTTATCCCCCATAACACATTTCAACATCATTGCAGCCCTGCCTTAAAAGGACCAGCTAACCTCTTTTCAGTGATTGCTCCATTAACACAGGTGTAGGTGTTGATGAGGACATGGCTGGAGATCAATCTGTCATGATTAAGTAAGAATGACACCACTGGACACTTTAAAAGGAGGCTGGTGCTTGGCATCATTGTTTCTCTTCTGTTAACCATGGTTATCTCTAAAGAAACACGTGCAGTCATCATTGCAATGCACAAAAATGGCCTAACAGGGAAGAGTATCGCAGCTAGAAAGATTGCACCTCAGTCAACAATCTATCGCATCACCAAGAACTTCAAGGAGAGAGGTTCCATTGTTGCCAAAAAGGCTTCAGAGCGCCCAAGAAAGACCAGCAAGCACCAGGACCGTCTCTTAAAAGTGTTTCAGCTGTGGGATCGGGCTACCAGCAGTGCAGAGCTTGCTCAGGAATGGCAGCAGGCAGGTGAGAGTGCATCTGCACGCACTGTGAGGCGGAGACTCTTGGAGCAAGGCCTGGTCTCAAGGAGGGCAGCAAAGAAGCCACTTCTCTCCAGAAAAAACATCATGAACAGACTGATATTCTGCAAAAGGTACAGGCAGTGGACTGCTGAGGACTGGGGTAAAAGTTATTTTCTCTGATGAATCCCCTTTTCGATTGTTTGGGACATCAGGAAAACGCCTCATTCGGAAAAGACAAGGAGAGCGCTATCACCAGTCTTGTCTCATGCCAACTGTTAAGCATCCTGAAACCATTCATGTGTGGACCAGAATGTCCTACAAGAGCAACTTCTCCCAACCCTCCAAGAGCAGTTTGGCGATCAACAATGCCTTTTTTAGCATGATGGAGCACCTTGCCATAAAGTAAAGGTGATAACTAAATGGCTCAGGGAACAAAACAGATTTTGGGTCCATGGCCTGAAAACTCCCCAGATCTTAATCCCATTGAGAACTTGTGGTCAATCATCAAGAGACGGGTGGACGAGTAAAAACCTAAAAATTCTGACCAAATGAAAGCATTGATTGTGCAAGAATGGACTGCTATCAGTCAGGATTTGGTCCAGAAGTTGATTGAGAGCATGCCAGGGAGAATTGCAGAGGTCCTGAAGGGTCAACACTGCAAATATTGACTTGCTGCATTAACTCATTCTAACTGTCAATATAAGCTTTTGTTACTCATATGTTTGCAATTATATTTCTGTCTGTGATAACATCTGTCAAACACACATAAAAACCAGAGGGCAGCAGATCATGTGAAAATATAATATTTGTGTCATTCTCAAAACTTTTGGCCATGACTGTATATCCAAAATTAAAGTAGAAATTAAGCATGTGGATAAAACGTAACCTTTATTAATCTTTAAAAGGGGGGACAAAACATAACTAACCACAGTGTAAAGTGAAGTGACCAAAACCACATAAACGAAAACTGACAAGAAGTTAAAATTACCCACTAACCATCACAATTTGAAGGGGTAAAAGGACCTCATATGACTCATTACTCACATGAGTACCAAAATAAGAGTATTAGTAAAGCACAAATTGTCCAACCTGCTAAGAAACGTCACAAAAATATGGATATAGACGCTGCAGTGCTATATAGCAAGATATATTGTATGAATAAACTGACCAATAAATGGTCATAACCTTAAAGAAGCACCCCAAAAAGAATATACAAACAATGATTTGAGTGCTAGAGAATGGGAATGCATATGATAATTGTTAACATCTGTTTGGAAACAAAATCATAATAGGTGAACCCTAATTGGTCTTGGATATATGAGGACAGTTTGAGTAATTTGGAATAACCCAGGTAAACTCAACTAAAAAAGCATCTATAACCATTCATGGATACAATCGACACACTAAACAGTGAGCGTTCCTGATGGTTAAAGTGCTATGTGCTATAGAGGTCTATCAATATGCAATACAGCAGGTGAATAAGCAAACCAAACTGACTCTTACTGTGTCAAAACCTTTATACCATTCTTAGGAATCCAGTCACCTCACTCTCTAGTGAGCATTCCAAATGGATAAAGTGTTATGTGCTGCAATAGGACCAAAATGTGCATATGTCCATAGTAAATCATACATTCGTAGCAGCGACACTTAGTCGTATACATATACTGGTGATAACTAGAAAAAAATTATTATTGGCACTCTTTCACTCATATCATGAGTTATATTTTATTATTCCTTTTCACTTTCCCTTTCTTGGTTTTTTTTTTAATATTTAATGCCTTTATATATTTGTTTATTTCTAGACACGCCCTCTTTATTAGTATTATATGTTTTTTTAGTATAATATTTTGTTCAAATTTTAATGATATCATTATTATTATTACTGATATATTATATTCACATGCCTTCACCTTTCTTCTTTTAGTGGTCTATCATCTGCACCTTTTCCCTTTCACCACTTGGTGTCACTATTCACTAAGGTATGTGCACTTCTCATTGTTTTTCCTCCATTAGCCTCCTCTCTCTGCAGAATTTTAAATCAATGTTTATATGTTAAGTGGCAATAGGACTTCTCGGTTATTATACATCAATAATAGGCAATTTTGGTTAGTCTCAAGCGGTGTGCGCTCCTCTACATTCGGATGGTTTTGCCTGCCTTGATTAAGCGTCCTCCCAGCATCGTGGGTTGGCTCCGCCCACTTCTGATGACGTCACATTGGTAGGCGTGCACCTATGACGCTGGACGCCGAGATCTCAGGCTTCCGGCCACCACCGCATGTGCTGAAGCGCCATTAACAGCCGCCATAACCGACTTCCTGCTAGGTGGATATAAAAACCTGCCTGTATTCACATACACCACGCCCCCCGAGGAAGCACTTAGCGAAACGCGCGTCGGGGCTTTCCTGTCCGTTGTTCAGTAAGTCTTGTATGCTCTGTATACTTTTGTCTATTGCCTGTGCTTGCTGCAGATTTGATACAGTGCCATTGTACTCATGGCTACACAGGAAGGTTTTTCCTCTATATATTTGGGGTTGTAGCCTTCATCTATGGCAATTACATAACAGCAGCATATGCATCTGTCTGAGACACACACCCAACCTTAGAGGGACAATATATTTATGACACTTTTTCTTTTAGCTATGTTATCTAGCAACATTTGCACTTATATACAACTAGTATGTTAATAACCAATGCAGCATAGGTATATATAGAACCTGTTTCCGCAATATATATATGGGCTTATAGCGTTTAACCAACTTTGGTTGCATTCGCACATATGCAGTTGATTGCCATATCTATCCTATGTATCAACTAATGCTTACATGCAGCTATATGATATCCTATATACGCTTGTTCTCCCGATATTGATCTATAGGACATAGGCTTTTTGCCTGGTCTTCTATATATAAGTGTATATATTCATATTTTTTGTTTGCTGGTACAGGCTTTTTACTCCCTCACATTTACCTCCATATTGCATATATATCTATGGGATGTTGTGGCAATATATTGGGACTGTCCGCCATTATAGTCTTTAGTGCAGTCCTTTCTTCTTTACTGTTCATTTTGAGCACTTAATTTATTATCATTTTGCATTATGCATTTTTTGATAATCTCTATATTGATGGATAATTAAAAAATTATATTTATTATTTTTACATTAAGTGCACTGTACACTTTGCTTATATATATATATATATATATATATATATATATATATATATATATATATATATATATATATATATATATAGTTCTTTTTTATTATCTTTTCATTGGACAGCTCTATATATTGACATCACGGCATCGTCATGTGATTATATATATATACTTTTGACATCATACTGAGTATTATGTGATATATGACTTTATGCATTCACTGCTCTGAACAACGTATCTAGGTCTTTTGCCTTCTCCTTTGCTATTATTATTATGTTTAATGATTGTCATTTCGTTCTCTTTTAAACTGTTTTGTAACTCAATAAAATTGTTTTTGCATTTTTCTAATAATTAGCTCTGTCTTTCATATATTCTTTTTGGGTATTTGATTCTATATATATGAATGAGCGTTTATGAATTGGCCTCCTTTTGGTTAAATAAATGGTGATAACTAGAGTACCGTCAGCCCAGATATGGCTGTCAGTAGGTTGCCTGGAACAGGTCCATGCATCTCCCGACGCGCTTTGTCTTGCGACTCATCAGGGGAGTAGTGAGGATACAAAGAGGCTGTTGCTGCATGAGCGCCAGTATCGCTGAAGAGATTTAAAAACACTGACCGCGCGTCCAACTAGACCACGCCTCTGGCATGTTACGCGCTTCCTGCCTATGCCACACCTCCTGTTCATGAAGCAAAGGGGCGGACTTGCTTGTGTAGCGTCACCAGAGGGACACTTTGATCATGTGAAGGGTAACGCCCATCCAAGTACCAGAAGTGAGTGCAAAGCAGGTAAATAATGTGTATAAGTGCGCTGAGCGGTCAAAAAACCTGTCGCCGCCCAGAACCGTAGCACTTCATGATAATGCGACCAACATAACTTTTACTTTGAATGCGTTACTAGTCATACCCAGTGGAATGATTCATGGTAAAAACTTTACCACCAATATCAACATCATGTCTCATCAGATCAAAAAAGCACAAAGGAACCAATGCTAGAGTGGTAGCTTAGAGTATACAAAATGTATTATTTGAAGCCAACAATGAAGGCATCCCGTTGTATATTTTAAATGACATATTAGGGTAGCAGGGTGGCAGAGGTATATGGAAGTGTGTGAAATGTGCAAAGGTAAAGGGGAGCAAAACAAAACATCTAGCCAGTATGGTGACAGACAGAGGGAATAGAGCTATATAATTGATGGTGTATATCCTATGAATTAAAGAAAAGATGGACAAAATGGGCCAAATTTGGTGAGTATGAACATATCCCCATAGAGTGGACCACCGAGGGTCGCGAACTAAGGACAAGGAGGCGAGCATACCTAATTTAATCCTCCCCCTATACAGGGAGAGTCAGGTGCAGGCCTCCAAGTACATTGAATGCGACAAAAGGTACAACGGAGGGCGGCTCCAAGAGAGCGTGATACAAATGCTCACAGAAAGCAACTATAAGATAAATGTTCATCAGGTTGTGTCGTCTTCAATGAAAAAATCCATCTGCTCTCCTTTTGTAAGATCATTTTATCCCAATCACCTCCTCTTTGTGGGGGAAAGATCCTATCAATCCCAACAAAAAATATTTGTTTAGGGTCCCAATGATGAGTGTCATTGATGTGATTAGCTACTGGGGTGTCTTTCTTGTTAATGATGTCTCGCAAGTGCTCAACCACCCTCTTCCGAAATTCACGTTTCGTTTTGCCGACATATTCAAGTCCACAGCCACATCTGGCTTTATAATAAACTCCTGTGGACCGACAATTAACGAAATGCTTGATGGTGTACGTTTTGCCCATAACAGAGCTAGAAAAAGTTTTTGTTTTTAGAATCTTAGCACAAAACTTACACGTGCCACATTTGAAATACCCTTTCGGGGTGTTGACAGAAAGGACCCACTATTTGTTGTTTTAAATTGACTATGTACTAGTCTGTCTCGGATTGATCTGCCACATTTAAAAGTGATTTGTGGACAAGGTGTAATATAATCTCGAATATCATTGTCCATCATAAGCACAGACCAATGCTTTTGTAGTACTGATTTAATGTTGTTGGCCCCATTAGAAAATCTGGTGATGAACCGAATCAACGATTCATCAGTCTGTTTTGGTCTTGGAACTAAAAGTTCCCGTCTGTCTCTCCTCTGATTCTTTATAGGCCCTGTTTAGAATGCCCTTTGGATAGCCTCTCTTCAGTAACCTATCCTGCAGATCTTTAGCTTGTGTTTTGAAATCCTCAGTATCAGAGCAATTCCACCGCAGTCTGAGATATTGTCCTTTGGGAATATCCTTTTTCAAAGCCTGGGGGTGATTGCTTTCCCATTGGAGGAATGAGTTGGTAGCAGTTGTCTTTCTATGAGTTTTTGTAGAAATCACTCCGTCTCTCCCCCTCATGATATTGATGTCCAAAAAAGTGAAATTGTCAGGGTTCACTTCATAGGTGAAATGTAGACCTATATCATTTGAATTGAGGCTATTGACAAAAGAGCCAAACCCAGCTGCGTCACCTCTCTAGATGACAAGGATGTCGTCTATATATCTCAGCCACAGAACAATCCTGTCATCTGGAGACAACACGGATTCTGGGAAGACCATTCTCTCCTCCCCCAACCCAGGAGCAAATTAGCATACGAGGGCGCACAAGGGCTACCCATCGCAGTGCCCCTGAGCTGGTGGAAGACAGTGCTGTAAAAAAAAAAAAAAAAAAAAAAAAACACTTTCCTTGTTAGACAAAAATTGAGCTTCCAAGACAAAATGACTGTCTGGCATACTGGGTACCCATCATGTTCAGATAATATTCAGCCGCCAGAAGGCCTTTGTCATGGGGAAAGAACGAATAGAGAAATTCCACGTCTATACTCCCCAGAATCATGTTAGAGTCCAGAGTGATACCATCCAATTTACACAACAAATCCATGGTATCCCTGACATAGGAATCAAGAGCGGTAACAAACGGTTTGAGTACATGGTCCAAATAAGTACCCAGTCTTTCCGTGAGTCCATTATTACCAGAGACTATTGGTCTGCCTTTCAGCGGGTGGTACCCTTATGTACTTTAGGGACAGTAAAAAGTGGGGGTCACAGGGTGTTTTGGTAAGAGAAAATCAAATTCATCCTTATTAATGACACTATCACTTAGTCCAGTCTCCAAAATGGATGCAAGATCCATCAGATATTGTCTGGTAGGATTTCTCATCAAAACCTCATAGTCATTGGTATTCCTAAGTATGTTAAGGCACATATCACGATATTTAGTACTATCCATCACCACAACATTTCCCCCTTTGTCAGAGGGTTTAACTGTTATACTCATATCATTCTCAAGATTACACAGAACCTGAATCTCTTCTCTAGATAGATTATGTTGATTGGACTGTTGTGTGATAGAGGTTTTTAACAGATCATTTACCACTAAATTTAAGAAAATATCTATGGAGCTCACGTCACCGGTTGGTGGAGGCATTTTAGAGCTTTTATTTCTTAAATTAGTAAATGGGCCAAGGCCATGCAAATTAGGATTGGGATCACTTAAATGGTAAAGGAAGCGGATATCATGTAAAAGATCATCAGATACACCTAATTCGGTGCACTCTCTTACCTTCCTTTACAAAAAATTTCTTCCATTTAAGACATCTCGTAAATAAATTCAAATCTTTAACAGTTTCAAACATATCCATGTCTGAAGTGGGGACAAATGATAGCCCTCTGGCCAAAAGATGAACCTCTTCAGTCCTGATAGTGTTATGTTCTGCTACAAGCACTAAGGAAAGAAAGGGATATCTGTCCCTACGATAAAACTAAGCTTGATCCCTACGATGTAACGGGGAACCTGATCCTGTGATCAGACCCGCTAAAGTCCTCAGCTAGTCTGTATGAAGACCTATAGATGCGAGGGAGGGATCCCTACAAGAACTAGGGACTGGGAGAAAAGATGGACACCTCCTAACAGAAGTTGTAGCAGTAAAAAGAAAAACAAACAACATAGAACATAGAGATCAAAAGACCAGGCAAAGCTAATATAGAAAGGTAACAAAGCACCCGGCTAGCTTAAGAGTAGAAATTACAATGAAGTCCAGCAAAGCCAGAAGGGCGGAGCAGGATTAAATAGGCCACAAAGGTCATGTGACCAGCAAGATAGAACTCTCCTGTCTGGTTTTTTCTAACAGAGGTCTAGAAGATAACTTGCAAATCTACACCGGATTGTGGAAGGTCGGGTTGCGATTCCTTAGGAGATAACTGTTCTAAAAAAAAAAAAAAAAAAAAAAAAAGGTGCCTTGAGGGGGTCTTTTGTTGTTACCCCGGCCTCTATTTGCACCTCTCCCTCGTCCCCTACCGTTAGAATGGCTCAAGCGTGTGTCACAATCGGAGACCTCTGCTTCCGAGGAGGAGATATCTGTTTCAGTCCTCCTAGAAAAACGAGTCGCAGAAAAGGAGTAGGCTTTATTTTCCTTAAACTCCTGAATGTCTCTTGTAAAGAACTTATGTTTTTTCCCTTTGAGATGGTATTGAAATCTCTCTATAGTGTTTTGTAATTGTGTTTCCTTTTTACTAAAATCAGATTCAGATGAGAATTTCTTAGTAATCTCAATCTGTTCCTTTAAGGTCTCATTTAGAGCCGAAAGGTTCTGTCTCTCCTCCTCAAGAAGCAGTCTCATCAATCTAATGGAACACTCTGTAGCCTCTCTCTCCCATCTACCTATAATGCTCGGGTTTCTATAACGGTAACCAGGTGATAGGGATTGTACCGAGACATTTGTGCATTATTCTGCTTTGATGTAGCTGTCTAAACTCTGTACCTCCCACCAAGATGCAATTTGATCCTTATAGATTTTAGTTAGCTCTTTGAATGCCGCATTAAAGGATGGCACATATTTCTTTTGATTGAAGATTTTTTTCAGAAAAACATCCCTAGCCTCTGACACTCACTGGTTAGTGTCAATACCCGTGGAAAGAAATCCTGCCATTCCATTATAGACAATCAGATAAGCAGGAATATACATCCAAAATTAAAGTAGAAATTAAGCATGTGGCTAAAACTTTTGACCATGTACCGGAGTCTACAGAGACTACAGACTGGCCCCATACCTGGAGAAACTCCCGTACGCCAGAGACCACAAGATCCTATGCCGATAGACTCAGTGCCCATAGTCTGGTCATCGAATCTGGCCAACACAGGCAGAGCTCCAAGCCCAAGGAGGAAAGACTACGCCAACACTGACCAGGAGGCCATAGAGGACGAAACACACTTCCTGCTACACTGCTCCAAATACTCGGCAGTGAGGGACACTCACTTCAGAAGACTCACATCTCTTCCCGGATTTCATCACCATGAAGGAGGAAGAGAAAACATATATCTTGCTGGGGGAAGAAGAGAGCAGCGGAGATAGCAGCACGGTATGTGAGCTAATGTCAGACTGCGAGAAAGAACTATGATATGCCATGGACTTATATAACCCCCACCCCGGATCTGCCCCCATCCACCTTCCCTATGCATGGACTTCTGTAGCCCCCACCCTGGTTCTGCCCCCAACCATTGTTCTTACAGCCCTCATCCTGGATCTTCCCCATCCACCTTTCCTACAGCTCCTACCCAACATCCCTACAGTCCCTATCCCTATTCCCTTTTGTACACTTGCTTTGGCAAAACTAATGTGTATTTAGTCCTGCCAATAAAGCTTCTTTGTATCTTGCATCTATATATATTCATTCTATGTGAATATATCTATTCTTTATTAAACCCGTCAGTGTGATTTTACAGTATAGCTGGGGATGAATTGTCGACTTTCCTAAAGGACACCGGTGTGTATTTCTCGCAAGTCACACGTGTGGTCCGTGTGTAATCAGTAGTTTTCTCGCACCCACAGGACTTGCATTGGTATACAACGGGCGTAATACGAAGACAAACACAGCATGCTGCGAGTGTCTCACAGTGTTAAATACACCAGAGAAAAATACGCATGATCTGAGCTGCCCCATAGAGAAATACTGGTCCGAGTGTAATGCGTGGTTTTCACGTCTCTCACTCGTCCGTATTCCTCCTTAAGGTCCCGTTACACTAAGTGACTCACCAGCGATCCTGACAACGATATGAACTTGTCAGGATCGCTGTTGTGTCGCTACATGATCGCTGGTGAGCTACCAAACAGGCAGCTCAGGCAGCGATCAGGACAGCGACTATGAGGGTAACAAACGAAGCATGTCGCTTAGTTACCTGCAGTGTACGTTAGATACCAGCACGCTGGTGTAGGGAGCTGGTAACCAAGGTACACATTGGGTTTCCAGCTCCCCTGCAACAGCGCGCTGGTATCTAACGTACACATCGTGTTTCTAGGCGCCGCCCAGCGCCTGGAAACTCGATGTTTACCTTAGTTTCCAGCTCGCTTATCGCTGGTCTCCCGCCTGTCACACGCAGGATGCACGCTGGCCAGCAGGAGACCAATAATCAAAAAAATTGCCCAGGACATTCAGCGACGATCAGCGATACCCAGCAGGGGGACTGATCGTAGCTGCGTGTCACACTAAGCGAGATCGCCGGCTAGGACGCTGCTACGTCACAATCGATGACGTTTCAGCAATCTCGCTAGCGATCTTGCTATGTGTAACAGGGCCTTTAGTGTGACGCCGGCCTAAGTCAGCAGCACTGACTCAAACACATGGCCTCTATAACCCCTTAAGCATGCAATCATGTAATGTTACTGTATATTTGTTTTTTTATTTCTGTCCTTACATTTGTCAGCGGGAAAAGTCTTCGAGGAAGCTGAGGGAAAAACGAAAGTTAAAGTAAATGTTGTGTGGGCTTGTTTTGTATTTGTTATTTTATTGGGGTGAAAAAGAGAAAAACATTAAAAAAAAAAATTACTTGAGTTCCAATTGTACAAAGCATCTGGGACTACATTCTTCCATGTACACAGCCAGGAAGATGAAGTGACTCCCGCTCCATAACACACTGACCCTGCCCTTCATGTGTGGCACTCCTGAGGGTTCAGTTGCCACAGAGGTATTGCACCTCACCCAGAGGTGTGATACCCCACTCTCAGGTAAGGAAAGAGCACCAACCAACACCTGCACCCAACACACACTAGAACAGCTGGGCACCCTGGACAGACCCTGCGGGAGGATGGTCTCAACCCAGGCTGAGATAGGAAAGGGTGTATGGTGGGTGGAGTAGCAAGGAGGAGTGAAGGGGGGGGGGGGGGGGGGGGGGGAAAAAGAAGTGAGACTGAAGGGCAGAACGGAAAACTTAGTCCAGAAGTAGAGAAAAAAAAAAAAAACTTTTGAGGAAAGGAAGGGGTCCTGGGGGTCGGAAGAGCAGGGCCATCCGTCGACCCCGGTTTTGGCAAAGACAAGGCGCAGAAAACTCGCCCCCCTTTCCATGAAAAAAATTTAAAGGCTCAGCTAAAATCGACGCGTGGTAAATGGGGGCACAGACAACCCCCATTATTTTCGTGAGGGTAATAAGAATCAAAGAAACCCAGAAATAAGTCATTTTTCCTTGGATTCGCAGCAGCTGCCTGGGACATGTTGGTGAAGGGCTGAAGGATAAAGGGAGAAAATAACATTTTTAATGGATGGAAAAACATAATATGACAGGGCCCTGGAAAGGTTTTTTCCCAACACCGGGGGTTTCCACCCCTCACCTGGAGGAACCTACCAAAGGATTGGTACTGTGACACCAGAGCGTGATTTAAAGCTTTGGAAACGCAATTTTGACTTTTTTTTCTTTTTTGCCCCTACTACACCGCACATCCCCCAGCAAAAACCCCCTTGTACCATTCCCTTTCCCTGGGTCCCTGGGTCACGGGGGGGGCGTACCAATTCGCGCATTCACCACCCATCCAAGATCTCACCCAGGTTGTCCCTTGACCGATCCACAGGGGGCGTCACAAATCCTTCTACAAACTCTAAAAATCCCTGTAAATTCCCCTTTTAGGCCATGGGCCAGGACCGGATCACGCCGCTGAAAAAACCCTTAAAACAGGCCATAAGAGTTCCCCCGCCCTAGGCATCCACAGCCTGCCCCCAGTATGGGCAGTGTTTTACGGGGGATGATGGCAAGGGCCCGGCATTTTTATCACGACCCCCCCCGCAGTCAAAAAATTAATAATTTTTTGAGAGAACAGCCTCCAGGGGGGGCCCCCGATGCAAAACACTTTTTAAAAAAATTTAAACTGTGAAAAAAAAAATACTGCCCCCCGGTTTTTTGGGCTCTTCACAGCAGTTTTAAAAATTTTCGTTCATCCTAATTTTCCTCAGATTTTCCTGACAAAAATGATATTTGGTTTTAAAAAACGCATTGGGTTTTAGTAAAAACACCGGGAAACCCCCCAAGTCGGGGAAGAACGGAAGGGGGGCACGAATGTATGGAAACCCCCACTGGTGTCAGTGGTGATCAGCGAAATTCGTCCCTGTAAAAGCTCTGTCACCGCATGCTTTTTTTTGCTCATTACGATTTAGGCATCAAAAAAAAAATTTTGGGGGGCAAGTTTTTTGCTCAAAACGGGGTTAACCATGTTCCGGGACTGCCCCCAAATTGCGGGGTTTTTTGCCGCACAGAAACCATACCTCGACATGCCACTGCTGTTGTCCCCAAATAAACCCCTAAAGGAAATGCAAAAATTTCGCTTTGTTGCAAAGGGGGCCAAAGGGCTAGGGGTTTGGCGGCCCTGGTGGGGTAACCAGGGCAAAAAGGTGATGCAGAAACCCAGAATACGTGGTGTGAGGTGGGGGAAACAGTGAAATGTGTGCCCCCGGTTTTTTGGACACGCAGTACCCTGGGGTGGTGGAGAGATAGCATTAAGCTCAATACCCAACTCAACAACACGACACCCCCCTAGGGTAGTGTGGGGACTTGTGAGGGTGGTCGGGGATTCGTTTTATGATTTTAGATCTTTTTGGGCCCGGGGCAGAGCAGCGGGGGGGTCAGGGGGACTTTGGGGGGAGGAAGCAGCCCCCCTTGGTTCACAGCTAAAAGCAATGGGGCCAGTAAGGGCGGTTAGTCACCTCGCCTGGTCAGAGCTTACCTCACTTGAACAGATAAAAAAAAAAGGGGTTGGCAGAATTTTCATCCCCCCCGTCCCAAGGACGGAAAGGTTCAGGACGGCCCTCCTAGGGTAATGGAGTCTGTTAATAATTAAGGAAGAGAAGAAAAGGGGTTTTATATGCTTTTTTCAAGTGTGATGTTTTTTGCTCAAGCGGGGACAAAGGGGAAAGGGCACGGAAAGGAATTTAAAAAGTGCTTTTGGATTTAAGAAGTCCTGCACTTTAAACCCGGGACTGGGACTGAAGGATCACTAAGCTTCCGCTTGGGTAAAAAACCAGGTTACCGGCCCTTTGGGGTGGAAAGCACCCCAAAAATCGGACGTAACTGGGCAGGGGAGTGAAGCTTTTTTCATCACGACAAATAGGAAAATTGTCTCCACAGGAAGGCTCCGACCCCAAAAAAGCTGGGCATAAGCAAAGGAATAGCTGGGTTTTTAAGGGAACCGCTTCATGGGTTTATACGTTGTGAAAGTAAAAAAGGGGCCCTAACTTGTCCCGCATCTCGAAACATTCTCCTTTATCGCCCCCCTGGGCCTGCCTTTTCCCTCTACAATAAAGGAAAAGGAAAGCGGACCGTGTAGATGAGTTATTTACTTGCAGCCTGCACAACCCCTTTTAAACCCACCCCAGGGAAGAGTCCCCCTGTAGGGGGCCCGACATCTACTCCTACCTCCCCTCAGAGATCTACAGCAGCGCTGGGACAAATTACCCGAAGACTAAGGTGGCGTCACGAAAGTATATAAACTTCCCCTGTAAATATACCCCCCCCCCCCTAGCCACCGCCGGGCCAAGAACCCCGCCCTCACCGTGCAATCCCCTAGACTTTTTCGGGCTGGCTTGATACCCCATTGCC
>JARQOD010009594.1:0-30717 GCA_033576555.1 Oophaga sylvatica
AAAACGTCGCAGTGTCCTTCTAGAGGCCATCAGTAGGGGAAGTGTGAACGGCGCAAATTGCGAGTTGTTTGGGCCCCTTTTGCGCTGATACCCCTTACTGTGGTTGCTCCCACAACCCCCAACATAGTAAGGGGGAAAATTTTCCCCGGGGGGAAATCACATAGATGCGATGTTCAGGAAGGGAAATCTGACTTGCAGACTGCAATGCGCATCTGGCCATGTGGAACGTCGCAAGGAGCGCCCAGGCGGACCTTGTGCCAGGCATCAGTCCCGGGTACCCCCCCAAAAAACTTGACGACCAAGTTGAGCACATGTGCGACATGGTATGTGAGTGAGGTTGCCAAGGCCCCGAGCGCCACCAATTTCGGCCATTGTCACACACCAAGCCTGGTGGAGATTGCTGACAAAACCCCCAATGCTCTCCTGTTGATGGCATCCAGAGTCCTGCCTGGTGTGGCTCGATTCCCCCTGGAAATTAATTTCGGGCGGTGTTTACGTTTGGCCAGGTTTGTCATACGGTGCAACAGGGAAGCGTTCACGGGGCCCTGTGGAGGGATACCGTGAGGTCGTGCAGCGATGATTCTGAGGAATGGAGTAGGAGGAGGAATCAAGTGTAAATGGATTCCCCGCAATCCTTGGAGTTGGCAGAAAACCTACAGCGCCAGGAAAATCTTACCCCGGGCCCCCAACATTGACCCCCGGGCATGAGGGAAAGGTATGTCCCGGCCATGGGGGTAATGGTCTATGGACAACAGTGACCGAGGTTTTTCCCAAAGGAGATCCTGAAAGGAACCGAACGGGTTTGTGTGTGAGTTTGGAGGTAGAGGCTCCAACACGACCAAAAAGATGTAGGTGCTGCTGTGGGTTTGGCCTAAAACTCCAGTGTTTCTTTTGAAACTCAGCTACGTGCTTTGTCCGTACATTTTTTTCCACATATTTGTGGTATTCAGGTTACTAAATTTTTTTTACCTCTTTTACTTTTTGCTTACACAGCTGCATTTAACATAGCAAATATCATCTACAAGTCTGTCAAAAAGGACCAGCAGTGCAAGTCATGGGAGCGCCAATTTTGACATTTCTAAGAAAACCCTGTCCCAACGGGTGCCAAACGGGAGGCTACGGGCAAGCGAGCTGCAGCCTACCTCTCCCTCCTCTTTGTACCTTTGGGGACAATCCTTCCTCAGAGCTGCCCCCAAACCACCTTCCTGTTGCTCACGCCATGTTGGGTCTGGGACTTCATCATCTCCACTACCCTTTTCCAACCCTCCCGGGCTTTTGGGGATGGACGGGGCAGCACCATGCTCCACAAACCTGGCACCTGAGTCTCTTAAATCATAAATAAAAAGGCGTTTTTGCGGTGTGCTTCCATCGGAAACGGCTCACCCGCCTCTTCAGATTGAGAGAGACACGGGCTGTTGCGATCACTGCATACTCCCTCTTCTTCAAATTGCGAAGGCTGCTTGCCTGTGCCCGTGTTTGCGACCCAAACCGATTCTGAGAACAAAAGCAGAGACTCAGCGGGCTCCTGTCAGAACTCTCTGACTCCCGGGAAATTTTTGAAAAGGCGGTAAACAGACAGATGGTTGCTCAACTGTTTTTTTTTCCTAAAGAGGAGGTGGAAGGAATTAAGTCGATGCTTTGGGCGGGCCATCCAACCAACAACGGCTTCAATTTTTTTTCTTCCGCAGCGGGGGGGGGCCCGCCAAGTCCTCCAAAAGTGCGCAAAAAGGGAAACGCTCTTTGGGTAAACCTGGGGGATGCTGTGTCACTGAGGGGGGGGAGCAGCCCCCAGAATCCCCACTCCCTCCCTGCTGAAACCCAGGGCCCCACGACCCACGGCCTTACCCCCCGCCTTCTTCATCTTTTTTGATTGATAAAGAAAGTCAAAATTTTTATAAGGCCAAAGTGGGTTATTACGCAGAACTGAATTTGAACACTAAAACACAACTGTTCAAAATTTTTGTGAAAGGCTACTCCTTTGTCTACTTCAATAGTGTTTAAAAACCCAATGTATTGGGATAGGGAAAGGGAAGCGCGTCACACTAATAGATTTATTTTTTTTTAAAAAAGGAATGGAGCAAACCAATTGGAGAAAAAAGAAAAGGATGAGGCCCCTGGACACGCTCAGCAGAGTAAAAAGCAGCCGTGCTTGAACAAGTAACTGGAGCGTGTGTGCCTAAAAAAATAAAAAACACAGATTTGAATTGAACACAAAAACCCCCAAAACTGTTCAAAAACTGTGAAAGGCTACTCCTTTGTCTACTTCTATTTTTTGCAACCAATGAAAATTTGGTGGGAAATGGAAGCGCGTCCACTAATAATTTATTTTTTTTTAAATGGAATGGAGCAAAACCCAAATTTTGGAGAAAAAAGAAAAGGATGAGGCACTGGGGGCACGCTCAGCAGAGTACAAGCAGCAGTGCTTGAAAAAGTAATGGAGCGTGATTGCACTCAAAAAATAAAAAAACACGATTTAAAAGTGAACACTGAAAAACAAAATGTTCAAAATCGTAAAAGGGCCCTACTCCTTTTCTACTTCTTTTGTGTTTGAAACCCAAAAGTTTTGGGATAGGGATGGAAGCGCGTCACACTAATAGTTAAATTGCAGGGAGCACAAAAATTTTACATGAAAAAAAAAAAAAAGAGTCGTGGTGACACGTGCAATCCCTTTACAGAAAAAGGTTGCATGCAAAAGCAACTGCGGCGTCCCTTGCCTCACACACACCTTCCCAGAGCTGTTAAAACAAACGCGGGCAAAAGGAACTTTACACAGCGGTTGGTGCTAGCCTGCCTACAGCACGAAATTTTTAAATAAAAAAATTAACCCCCCCTTTAAGAGTCAGCCAGCAGCGTTCGGGCCCCTTACTAAATTACGCACAGTAAAGCAAAATGGGGGGGGCCCCTTTTTGGGTGATTTTTTGACATCTTTTCAGAAATCCAATCAAAAAGCCTCCCATTAGTTAACATGCCCGGGGGTTACAGGAGGGTGCCCCCCTTTTTGGTTCTCATTGGCTGACTAAAAAACATTGACTTAAAAAAATTTTTGGGGGAACCCCTTTTTCCCCGGTTACATTAAAATTTTTGGGGGAAC
Organism: Oophaga sylvatica; assembly: GCA_033576555.1. NCBI lineage: Eukaryota > Metazoa > Chordata > Amphibia > Anura > Dendrobatidae > Oophaga > Oophaga sylvatica. The sequence continues at coordinate 3,092 of JARQOD010009594.1, forward strand.
TAGTATCAAGGGGGCCGAAAAGCTAATGGGGGCCGATCCCCAAAACTTGCGGAAACGTATCGCTCAAAAAAAATTCAAAACTAAAATTTAAATTTTTTTGTTTTTTTCCAGGCTAGGCTGGGGTTCCCCTTGTTTAAACGGGGCTTCAACAGCTGATACCCCTTTCCCTGAAGCCCGCCCTCGGGGGCATTTTCCCCTTTTAGGCCCGCCAACTTTTTACACGTCCGGGTTTCCCCATCTTTAACATGGTACGCAGGACATGCGGGTGAAATTGGGGGGGATCGGATTGTTAGGGGGGTACCCGTGGTTTTCCCAAATGACCCAAATTGTCGGTTTTTGGGTTTTTTTGTTTTTTGAAGTTTCAGAAATCACAGTAATTTATTGCCTAGTCTAAAAAAGGCCCTTTCCCAAAAATCAAAAAATTTTAAAAAAAACAAAAGGGAAATTTTTTTCCCCAAAAAAAAAACAAATTTTTTTAGAAAAATTTTTAAAATACTTTTAAAAGGATAAAAATACCCCAAAAGGGGGGGCAACATTATGAAAAAAAAAACCTCAGAAAACAGGACAGGTACTTTTTTAGTGTTCAATAGGAAAAAAATTTTCCCTATAAAATGCTTAAAAACCACATTGACAAAAAGGGGGTTTTGTTATTTTTAAAGTTATCAATTAAACCCCCGTGCTAGTTTTTAAGTAAAAAATACCCCAAAACATTCGTTAGCATGGTTTTAAAAAGGACATAAAAAATTCCCCCCCTCCCAATAAAGCTAGCATTTAAATGTTTGCTATGGCCCGTTTCAGGCATGCAGAAAATGCTAAAAATTTTGTGCAGAAAACCCGCAAAAAAGATAAAAAAAAATTTTTTTTAAAATTTTTAAAAAGGTAAGTGTGGTGCTGCATATAAAAGTTTTTCTATGAAAAGGGAGACTGCGCAAGTGTTTTTAAAAATGTGGAAAATAACCTGAAAACAATGCAAAAAAAAAGTTTTTTTAAAATGTTAAAACAGTAAAACTGCTGGGAGTCTTTTTAAATGTTTGCTATGCAAGGCGGCATGCAGCAAGTGCTATCATAAATGCAGTAACCTGCATAACAATGCCCAAAAATTTTTTTTAAAGTTTTTGAAAATAGTAAATGTGGTTTTGTTTTTGGGTTCCGGGAAACCCCAGTATGGGGGATCGGCCAAATTTTTTCGTTATGGGAAATTCCCATACTTAATCCGATATTTTTCAATTCGTATCCAAAAATGGGGGGTTCCCCTAATTCCCTTTTAGAGGCAAAGTGTTTTTTGTTAGCCAATGGGAAACCTACGAATTTGGGGGGGATCCTGTAATGTGCGGGCATTTTTAATAATTGGGGGCTGTGTTTGGGGTGTGAAAAAGAAACAAAATGCACTATAAAAGGGGCCGACCCTTTTTTTTTTTGGTCACGTGCTGTGAATCGAAAGGGGGCGAACGCTGCTGTGCTGACTCTGGGGGCAGTTTTGTATTGCGATTTGTGTCCAGTGCTTGGGGAGGCTTTTTCCCCAAACCCCTGTGTAAGTTCATTTTCCCGTGTCTTCCTTCACATTTTTCTCAATTTTGGGGCCCTTTATGGAAAAAATCTAATCTATTAGGGACGCGCTTCCTCCTATACAAAACATTGTTTCAAACATATAAATCACAAAGGGGGCCCTTTAAAAAGCTAAAGAACTTGGTTTCAGTGTTCACTGTATCGTGGCTTTTATTTGTGGTGCAATTTTCCCCATTTGTTCCAACCACTGCCGGTTGAGTTTCTGAGCGTGTCACGCCTCACCTTCACTTTTCTCTAATTGGGCTGCCCCGGGGAAGAAAAAAATGAAGCCGTTTTTTTGGGGGATGGCACCCAATGCATCGACTTAAAATTTTTTCCCCACCTCCTTCAGGCCAAACAGCACTTTTGAAAAACCTCGTCTTTTCCCACCCCCCTGCCAAATTGCCCAGGAGTCAAGGGCCTTACAGGACCCCAGTGAGCCCTGCTTCTGTTTCAGAATCTGTTTTTTTGGAAAGGGGGGCCCACCCAAGCAGCATTCGGGAATGGGAAAAAGGGGGCAGTATGCATGATGCGAAAAGCTGTGTCTCTTGAATTAAAGGGGGCGGGTAAAGCCAGGGGCCGTGGTCACCCCCCCAAAAGAAACCCAACTGAGGGAAGATGAGACTCAGCCCCCCCATTTTCCCCTGTTGAGAAAGGTGCTGGCCAAAACCCCCCAAAAAACAGCGGGGTGTTGGAAGAGGGTAGTGGGGGATAAAGGGCCCAAGACCCAACGGCGGGGGAAACCCGGAAGGGGGGTGGGAGCAGCTTTTGGGGAAAAGAGATTGCCCCCAAACGGCCCAAACGAAAGGGGGGGAGGCTGAAAGACTCGCTTTTTTAACCCCTCCAGTTTGGGCACCCGGGGGAAGCTTTTCTTTTCCAACCCCAAAACCCCGGGCGCCCCCAGGCTTGTCTGGGGGTGGTCCTTTTTGTAATTTGCGATGAAATTTTGCTATGAAAATGCAAGCTGGTAATAAAAAAATTTAAAAAGGGAGGTAAAAGTGTCGTAACCTTAAAAACAAATAAAAAACTGTGCGGTCAAAGCACTTTGTTTTTTTAAAAAGACCCCTGGAGGGGGGGGCCCCAACCTGCAGCAGCCCCTACATCTTCAGTCTTTGGGGGAGCTCTTCCTCCGTTCACACAAGCGGGTTTCCCTTTTTCCCCTAAAAGGATCCCCAGGGAAAAACCCCTCTTCACGTTGTCCAGAAACACATTTGTTTTCCCCCCCCCCAAAAGCGAAAGTTCCCTGTTCCTCACACACCCACCCCACAAACAGCCATCGGGCAAGGCGGGAAAAAAGACCCCAAAACTCAAAAAACCCCATCCCGAGCCAGGCTAAAAAGGGGGCATAAAAAACCCCTGTCCTTAAAATGCGCCCATTCAGGCTGGTGGAGCTGACAGTTTCCGTAAATTAAGGCTTGGCTTTAAAAAATTTAAATGTGCCCACCCCGTTTTTTTTCAGCAGGCCCCCCGTCCCGGGTCTGCAAAAGCATGTGGGCAAAAAAAAACATGCGAAAAACTAAAACCCCGCAGTGCAAGGTCCCCTGCCCACCGTGCGTGGCCCAAACCCCCATGGGGGGGGACATCCTTTCCTCCGGGGTTTTTGGGGGTAAATGTTGGGAGGGGGTACAGATTTGCGAGTGGCGTGTAGTTTTCCCAAAATCCAATTTTTTGAAAAAACCCAAGCTGCCCACATTAAACCCCCCCTACCCCTTTCCCCTAAAATATCGCTGCAGGAGCCGTCAGGCCCCTTTTCCACATGGCCCCGTGGCGCTTACCGATCCCGACCGATTTGAGCACAGCCGGGGCCCAAAGGGGGCAACACCGTTCTAAAATTAATTCCCCCTGGGGAATCGAAGCCACACAGCGCGGAGGTTGGAATGCCATCAAGCGGGGAAGCGACGTGTGGTTTTTCCCCGCGAATCCCCAGCCCGGGGTTGGTAGTGGTGACAAAAGGCCCCAAATTGGGGGCAGCTCTGGCCCTGGCAAACCCCACTCACTTTTTCCATGCCCCGGACATGTGCTCAAATGGCCCTGCAGGTTTTTTGAGGGATATCCCCGGTTTGTGCATGCTGCACAGGTCCCCCTGAGGCCCACTTGCGACTTCCAGCTGGCCAGATCGCGCATTGGGAGCTCTGCAACGCAGATTGCCCCTTTCCCCCAAAATCGAAAATATTGACGAAACCAAGGGGAATTCCAAAGTTACTATTTTTGGGGCGGTTGGGGTGAGCAGCGCCAGCAAAATGGAGTATCACTTTTATCGGGGCAATCAACCCCGCAATTTGGGGCCAAAAACTTCACCTTTAAAGGGTTTGGGCCCCTATAAAAGGAAAATGTGGGCCCCTTTTGCGTGCGTTTGATGAGTCAACCCCCGGATGGCTTTTTAAATTTCATATCCCCTACTTTCCCCCCCTTAAAATTCCCCTTCCCCAAAAAAACCCCAAAATTAAATTATTTAAAAAAAACACAAATTTCCCCTCACCCTTTTAAAAACCCAAAAATTTCCTCCAAAACCCCCCTAAAAATTTAAAAAAATTTTAAAAAAACCCCCCCCCCAAAACCCAAAAAAACCCCCCCCCCCAATTAACAAATTTCCCCAACAAAAACCCCCCCCCCCCCCCCCAAAACCTTTTTTCCCCCTTTTTTCGCAAGGGGTTTTTTTCATGTGCAGTGCCAAGAAACGACCGCCCACGCCCAATTCTCCGCCCTCTGATTTTGGGTTGTACACCCCCCAAAACCCTCGCTCCCCGGGCAAGTCAAAACCCTCACCCAAAGTTGAAAACCCGGGGGGAAAATGCGGGAGTCCCAAGAAAACTGGGGCAATCCCCTAATGTTCCCACCTTACTGCCCAGAAACCTGTGTGTACGCTTTACAAAGCGCTCTGTGCGCGAGGCAGTGTGAGAGCTCTGCCCAAAAAAGGGAGCCACCCCCGTCCCCCTGCAAGGGAAAAACCCGTATGTTAAAAATGGGGCAAAGTTTTGTGGCAGCGCCCAAAAGTCTACACCCCCCAGGGGCTCCAGCAAGGGGGGGGCAACGTTCGCAGTTTTGGGGACAGACTATTTGGGTTTTTCCTCTCAGTGTACCCCCAGGGGGGTTTTCCCCCTTTTAATTTTTTGGGGTTTTTAAGTGGTTTCGGGGCCCGGCTTAGCCCTTTGATTGGAGGTGCGGGGGGCCCCTTGGGCCCTGTTTTTTCGGAGCGCGTCTTTAGTGTGCAGGGTGGTGTAAATAACGACCTCGCATGCGAAATCCCCGTTTAAAGTAGCCCCGGGTTTTTTTCTGAAATGAAAAAGGCAAAGGAAATTTCCCCCCAATTTGTTGTTTCCTTTTTTAGTTAAATAACGGTTGAAATTTTTCCCCTTTTCTCCTTTTTTTCATCTTTTTTAACCCCCAAAATCTCTCCCTGGGCCCCAACACTCCCCGTTGCTGCCTAAGGGTGTCCCAAAAAAAAAACCCCAAAAACTTACTGTTTTGTGGGGGGTTTAGTAACCCCAGCTGCCCCTGCTGGGTCAACGGCAAAAATCTCCTGTTCCCGACACAGGGGGGAAAAACACGCCCCAAAAAGCCCCAAAAAGGGGGAAAAGCCGTCCCCGCTTGTTATGCTGAAAAAATTTAAAAATTTTGAAATTTTTTCGGGCCCGAAAGATAATTTTTTATGACAAATATGGACAAAAAAAAATTTTCATCAAAAGCGCATATCTGCACATGTCATTAAAAATGGTAACAAAAAAAAAAAAAATAGTTACTCTTACAATTTTTAAATTAATGCAAAAAAAAAAAATTAGGGCTTATAAAATTTAAAGTTTTTTTGGAAATTTATTTTGACCTGTAAGATAATGCAGTCAATGGATGTAAAAATCTTTAAAACCCATCACATCATCACGATTTTTTTTTTGCAGCATTATAGAATCACATAGATCCAAGGGAATTTTTCAAACACCTTAAAATATAAAAAAATGGCCGCTGTAAACTGTAAAAATGTCCAATAAAAATTATTACATCTGAAAGGCTAGCATACTACAATAGGTATTTATCCCTGAATGCTTTGGGAAAAAAACCAAAGAGATATAAAAAAAACTAAATCACGGGCCCAAGTTACCCGGAAAATGTTGATAAAAAGTATCTCAATTAAGCGGGGAAACCATTGGTTGTTAGTCTTGTACTTTTTTAAAAAAGGGGGGAACGAAATTTTTTTTTTTTTGCCCTAGTGGGTTTTAAAAACAAAAATTATTACTGCTGTTTTTTTTTTTTTTCCCCCTTTAGTGCGCAAAAACGCCCCTAACCCACATTTGTTTTTTTCCCTAATTCCCCAAAACGTACCCTCCCCAAACGCGTACGGGGAAAAAGTAGTGTTGACGGAAAAATTTTTTTGGAAAAACCAAAAATTTTTTCCCCTTTTTTTAAAAACTCTACAAGAAAAAAGGGCTTTTTTTTCACCCGCAGATTTTTTTGACGTACGTAAACATCGGATTACCCATCAAGGCTGTCCCTGTCTGATAAAAAATTTTAAAAATTCCCCCTTTTTGCTATCCGAAAGCCTTTTTTTCACCTATTTTTGCGGCACACACTTAATTGTGACAAACATCCCAAATTTTTTTTTTAAATGGTTTTTTTTATTGTACTTTTTTGGTCTAAATCTTTTTGATGATCCTGCGGAAATTTTTAAAAAGCTAAAAGAAAGTTACGTTTTAAAATTTAATAATTAAAATGCTGTGCTGTCAAAAAAATTGTGCATGATGATAAATGAGTGACTATTAAAAAAACCTTGTCTTCACTATGGGGGGGTTTAAAACCATGGTTCCTTAAGATTATTCAAAAAAAAAAAATTGGCTTTTATTTTAATTTACAACCTATTTTTGTTTTTTTTTTTTGGGGGTTTTTGTGTTTTTTTCCATTTTTTTTGGGGGGGTGCATAAAAAGGTTTATATTTGTTTTTTTTTTTTTTTTCCCTTTTGAAATTAAAAACATTTTTTCTTTGTACCGGTTACCCAAAAGAAAAAAAAATTTTAGATTCAGAGTCACGGGGGTTGCCCCCTTTTTTAAGGGAAAAAACGAAAAGTGAAAAAAATTGCAATTTTTAAAGGCATCACGTCTCTTCATCGGGAAAGCTAAAAAAAAAATTAGACACTATTTCTAAAAAAAAAGGGGACACGGAAATTTTAGTGAATGGGTTTAAAAACAAGTAAGTGACGTGTACAAACTGTATTACCCCCAAGGGGGATGAACATAAATTTGGAACATTTTCCTAAAAAAGGGAAATAAAATTTTTGATTGCCCTTTTTTTTTGGCTTTTTTTTTTGGGTTTTCCCCCCCCGGGGGAAAAGGGAAAAGACGCTTTTTCCTTTTAATTGAAAAGAATAAAAAACCCCCTGTGTCTATTCTTTCCCTTTCATAACAGGTAAAAGGGGGTCATGATAGCTTTTATTTAAAAAAACCTTTGTACGTTTTTTTTTTTTGGGGAAAAAATTTTTTAACCCCCAAAAAAATTCCATATCCATGATGCCCCCCGGGGCATACAAAATTTTTTTTTGCCCAGGTAAATTCATTTTTTTAACCCTGGATTGTGTGGGGGGGGGGATAATTCATCCTTGTTCCCTTTTTGTGCCGGTTTTCCCCCTCACTTGTCCCCCCCCAAATTTTCTTAGCATTTTTCCCGTGTCCCTTTTTTTGTGTAGAAATATGTGATTCTTCTTTTTTTGGGTTTTTCCCCTTACCCCGATAAAGGGCCCGGGTTTGTCTCGAAAGTTTTTAAATTTTTTTCCCATTTTTTCATTTTCCCCTTAAAAGTTATAAAACCCCCGGGACTTCAAGTATAAATTTTTTCTTTTTGTAATTAAAAATTTTTCATTTTTTGTTGTAGTAAAAAGTTCTTTTTTTTTTTTTGAAGTACATACTTTTTTCAAAAGGGCCCCGTAAAAAGGAAAAAACTCAATATTTTTTTGCTACAAACCCCTTGCCCCGGGGGGTTAACAGCCCCAGTTGCTGCCAAAAAGTGTTAGATGCACAGGGTGAAAACAACCCGGGGGTTTTTTGGGTTCGAAAAGCCTGCTGTTCCCTGTTTTGGGTTTGGGAAAAATTACGCTGGAAAAACAATTTTAATTCAAACGTCCTACTAGGCCTCTCCTACCCCCCTTGCCCCCGGGCTTCAACAGCGCGTTGTGTCAAAAGTGTTGATCCCGGTGAAAAAAATCGCTGTTGTTTGGGGGGGTTTAAATTTAACCCCCGCTGTTCCCCTGCTGTTGTTGGGGAAAAATTTTTTCTGCAACTACCTTCAACCAAACTCTCATATAGGCCTTTTCCCCCCACCCTCCTTGACCCGGGGGTTCAACGCGCCTTGCTGCTCAAAAAATGTTAGATGCAAGATAAAAAAAATCGCTGAGTGTTTGGGGGGTTCAGTAACCCCCGCTTTTCCCCCCGCTGGTGTCTGGCAAAAATTACTGTGTAATAAAATTTTAAATTTTAAAGTCTCTACTAGGCCCCTGCCTCACCCCCCTTGCCCGGGGGTTCAACAGCACCATTGCTGCTAGAAGTTTAAAATGCCAGATGAAAAAAATCGTTTGTTTTGTGGGGTTTGTAACCCCCTGTTTTCCCCCTGTTTTTGTGCCGGGCCCCCAAAAATTCTGCTAGAAACCTAAAAATTTGGTGAAAAAACCCATGACTCTCAAGTGTCAGGTACACATGATAGAGGTCCCCCATAAATTTTAACAAAAACATTTGAAACGAAACCTTTCAAACCAAAAATGATTTTTTTCCCCACAAATTTTAACAAAAAAATTTTGGAATTTTATTCAGTTTCCCCCAATGTCGAAAACAAAAAAAAAACAAAAACCCAAAATAAGCTATAGGATCGGGGGGGTAACTTGTCCTCCATAGTAGCCCAAACCCAACTCACATCATGAAGACTAAAAACAAAATGTTGGGGTGATAATGGGGGTTTGGGAAATTTGAAAAATGCTGCAGTGGAAGGTTATACTTCGTTTTTTTTTCCTTAAAATAAAAGCATCAAGTAAATTAAAAACCCCAATTTTTATTAAGGGCTGATGAAACACCTGTAAAATTGTGCAAAAAATTTAAGTAGGAAAAGTCCTCTTAAAATTACTTTTATTTTTGTCTTTTTTAAAAAAAAAACATTTTTGGGGGTTTTTAAAAATTAACACCCAAAACATAAAGGTCCTTCATTAAAAATGAAATCGCTAACAAAAAAATGTTTTTCCGGGGGAAAGCAATAGGCTTTGGGTAAACAATAAAAAATTTTATCCCCGTAAGTGGTGCTGAAAAAACGACAATGATAGAATAGGTAAAAGATTTATTTATCAGTGAATGCGACACCTGTACAAGTCATATAAAACGTCCCCTTTAAAAAACGTTTTGCCCACATCACACGCTTTTTTCTTGTCTTGTTTGTAATGGGGGCCCTGCTTTTAATTTTTTATCATGGGGGCATGTTTTTTTGGAAAACCGTCATGAAAACCCGCCTTTTTTGTTGGGGGGACGTTTCGATGATGAACGATGCGAAAACCGTGAATGTTAGCCCTGCGTCAAAGACGCACAGACGCTCCCTCCCCCAAAGCGTCCAGCAGGAACCCCGTTTGCGTCCAAAAAAAGGGGGCAAGCATACATGCAGGGTACCCTTTTTTAAAGCTATTAAAAAAAGGGGTGTATAAAAAGCACACTTTATTGGGGTACGAAATTACATCCCCCTTTACCTTGGGGGCTATGAGTCTCATTTTATACCTTATCTATCCGTTGTCATCTTGCAAGTCCACGTCGCATAAATAGCTTTTTTTACTATGCACTTTTAAAAGGGTTTTTTTTTTGTTAAAATAAATGATTGTCAATATTTTCAGTATTTCATGATGGAAATTTTGATATTTTTTTAAAAATTTTTTAAATGATATTAAATTTAGCAAATAAAATGGGGAATTTCTGTTCTTTATCCTCTTTTTTGGTTTTGATAGTACTTTTAGCTTTTATTAAAAACCGTTTTTTGTTTTTTAAACCCCCTTTTTTTGGGTTTGCATGCTTTTCAACAGTTAAAATATGCGTTTAAAGTTTGTCAATTTTTTAAAAATTTCATAAATTTTTTAAATAAAATCATCTCTTTTTGGGGGTAAAGGTTATATTTCTCTTGTTTTGGGGTATAGACATTTTTAATTGACCTAAAAAGGAAAATTACTTGATCAGTATTTAAACACCTCCTTGACCCTGGGCTCCCCCAAAACCGCCCGTTGTTGTCGAATTTTGTTAAAACCGTCTACCTTGCTCCCGTGTTACTGGGGTTCGTAAAAGTAGTGTTCCCCTGCTGGTTTTAACGGCAAAAAACCCGCTGCCTCCACCCCGTTCTCTCTCATCCCTGGGTTCAACCCCCCGTTTTTTTTCGGGGAATGCGTTTGCACAGCTAAAACCCCTTTTCCCGGTTTTGGGGTTCAGTATTTTAGCTGTTCCCCCCGCTGGTGAACGGCAAACAGTCCCGCTGCCCCCCATGTTCTTTTTCTCATCCCTGGGCTCAACACCCCAGGTTTTTTTTCTTGGAAGTGCTGTTAAACAGTTAACTTCTCCCGTGTTTTCTGGGGGGTTTGTAAAGGGGGGCTGTTCCCCTGCTGTGGAACGGCAAACAGTCCTGCTGCCTCCACCTGTTTTTTCCATTTTCCCCCCGGGAAACACCGCCCTTTTTTTCCCGGGAAATGCTGTTGCACAGTCTACACTTTTTTTCCCCCGGGTTTTGGGGGGTTTTTTTAAAAAAGCTGTTCCCCCGCTTTTGTGAAAGGGGGAAAATCTGGCCTCCACCATGTTCTTTTCATCCCTGGGGGGGAAAAACACCCCCAGGGTTTTTTTTCTTTTTGGGGAAAAACTGTTAGAAACTACATTTTCCCCTGTTACTTGGGGGGTTTGTTGTCAGCTGTTCCCCCGCTGTGTGAACGGCAAAAGTCCTGCGCCTCCCCAATTTTTTCCCTTTCATCCCTGGGTTACAAAAAAAGCCAGTTGTTTCTGGAAAAAGGGTGTTCACAGTCTCACTTGCTCCTGTGTTCGGGGTTAGTAATGTCAGTGTTCCCCCGCGTGTGAAGGCAAAAAGTCCCGCTGCCCCAACCCCCTTTCCCTTTTCTCCCTGGTTTCAAAACCGCCCGTTGTTTCTTTGGAAAAACTGTTTTTACTTACAAAAAGCTCCTGTGGGTTTCGGGGGTTTTGTTTGTCAGCTGTTCCCCTCTGTGTGAAGGGGAAAAAAAACCCCGCTGCCCCCCCAAAGTTCCTTCTCATCCCCGGGCTACAAAAACCGCCCGTTGTTTCTCGGAAGTCTGTTTGACGTCTACACTTGCTCCCGTTTACTGGGGTTTTAGTAAAGGGCAGCGTTCCCCTCTGTGTGAACGGCAAACGTCCTGCGCCCCACCAATTTCTCCTTTTTTTCCCCGGGTTACAACCCCCGCCCCTTGGGTTTTTGGAAGTGCGTTTGCACAGTCTCACTTTTCCCGGTTTTGGGGTTTTTTTTAAAGTCAGCTGTTCCCCCGCTGTGTGAAAAACAAAAAGTCCCCTGCCTTTCCCCCCCGTTTCTTTCTCCCCCGGGTTACAACACCGCCATTTTTTTTCTGGAAGTTGTTAGCACAGTCTAACTTGCTCCCTTTAATGGGGTTTTAGTAAAATCAAATGTTCCCCCCCCGGTGAACGGAAAAAAAGTCCGCTGCCTCCACCCCGTTTTTCTTTTCCCTCCCGGCTACAACACCGCCCCTTGTTTCTCGGAAGTGCGTTTGCACTTAAAACCCCTTTTTTTCCCATGTTATGGGGCAGTAATGTCAGCTGTTTCCCCCCCTGTGTGAACGGCAAACAGTCCCGCGCCCCACCCGTTCTTTCTCATCCCCGGGGGCAACACCGGGCCGTTGTTTTTTCGGGGAAAAATGTTAGCACGCTACCTTTTTTTCCCCTTTCTTGGGGTTCGTAATGCACTGTTCCCCCGTTGTGAACGGCAAAAATTGGGCCCCCTTTTCCCCCCCTTCTCTTTTTATCCCCGGTTACAAAAAAAACCCCCCATTTTTTTTCCCGGGGAAAGCTGTTAGACATTTTACCTTGCTCCCCTGTTACGGGGGGTTTTTTAATGTCAGCTGTTCCCGCTGTGTGAAAGGCAAACAGTCCCGCTGCCCCCCCCTGCTCTTTTATTTCCCCGGGCTCCCAAAACCCCCAGTTGTTTCTCGGGAAAAATGTTGCACGTCTACATTGCTCCCGTGTTACTGGGGTTCGTAATGTCGCTGTTCCCCTGCGTGGGGAACGGCAAAAAGTCCTGCTGCCTCCCCCATGTTCTCTTTTCTCCTGGGTCAACACCGCCGTTTTTTTTCGGAAGTGCTGTTAGCAAGTCTACATTTTTTCCCCCCTTTGGGGTTTAGTAAAGTTTAGCTGTTCCCCCCGCGTTTGAACGGCAAAAGTCCCGCTCCCCCACCTGTTTTCTTCTCATCCCTGGGCTACAACACCGCCCGTTTTTTTCTCGGAAGTGTGTTTTTACAGTTAAAATTGCTCCTTGTTTTGGGGGTCGTATTCAGTGTTTCCCCCCCCCGTGTGAACGGCAAACAGTCCTGCCCTCCCCATGTTCTTTCTCATCCCTGGGCTCAACACCGCCGTTGTTTCTTTGGAGTGTGTTGCACAGTCTAAAAACCCTTTTCCCCCCTTATGGGGTTCAGTTAAATTTAGCTGTTTTTCCCCCTGTGTGAACGGCAAACAGCCGCTTTCCCCCCCATGTTTCCCCTTCTCATCCCTGGGGGTTTTTAAAAAACCCCCCCCTTTTTTTTTCGGGAAAAGGGGGGGTTTGCACGTTACACTTGCTCGGGGTTTTTTTTGGGGGTTTAGTAATGCAGTTTCCCCTGCTTTTGTGAAGGGAAAAAACCCCTGCCCCCCACCAAGGTTCTTCTCATCCCTGGGGGTTTTTAAACCCCCCCGTTGTTTTTTCGGAAAAAGGGGGGGTTTGGGAAAAGCTACACTTGCTCCGTGTTACCCGGGGGGTTTTTAAAAGTAGTGTTTTCCCCCCCCCGGGGGAACGGAAAAAAACCGCTGCCTCCACCCTGTTTTTTTCTCATCCCTGGGGGTTTTTAAACCCCCCCCCAGTTTTTTCTCGAAATGCGGGTTTGACATTTACACCGCTCCCCGTTTTTTGGGGGTTTTTTAAAAATTTTTCTGTTCCCCCGCTGTGTGAACGGCAAAAATTCCCCGCTGCCCCCACCATTTCTCTTTTTCATCCTGGGTACACACCCCCCCGTTGTTTCCGGAAGTGCCCGTTCCGTCTAAAAAATTTCTCCCCCCCTTCTTGGGGGTTTAGTAATGTCGCTGTTCCCCCCGCTGTGGTGAACGGCCCCAAAAAATCCTGCTGCCCCCACCTGTTTTTCTCATCCGGGGGAAACCCGCCATTGTTTCTCGGAAAAGGGTGTTTGCACAGTCTACAAATGCTCCCCGGGTTTTGGGGTTCCCAATGTCAGCTGTTCCCTGCTGTGTGAACGGAAAAAGCCGCTTTCCTCCCCATGTTCTTTCTCATCCCTTTTGGGGTACAAAACCCCCCCCGTTGTTTCCGAAGTGCTGTTAAACAAAAGTCTAAAACTTTCTCCCGTGTTTTCTGGGGTTCAGTAAGAGCTGTCCCCTGCTGTGGAACGGCCCCAAAAAATCCCGCTGCCCCCCGGGGTTTTTTCTCAAACCCTGGGCTACAACACCCCCTTTTTTTTTCTCGGAAGTGGGTTTGCCGTCTAACTTGCTCCCGGTTTCGGGGTTTAGTAAAGTCAGCTGTTCCCCCCTGTGTGAACGGCAAAAGTCCCCCCCGCCCCCACCCCGTTCTTTCTCCCCGGGTTACAACACCGCCCGTTTTTTTCCCGGAAAAACCCTTGCACAGTCTACAAAATTGCTCCGTGTTTTTTGGGGGGTTTAGTAATGTCAGTGTTCCCCTGGTTGGGCGGCAAACCCGTCCTGCTGCCCCCACCCCTGTTTTTCTATCCGGGCTACAACACCGCCAGTTGTTTTCCGGGGAAAAACTGTTGCACGTCCCACACTTGGTCCCGTGTTATGGGGTTTTTTTTGTCAGCGTTCCCCGCGTTGAAAGGAAACGTCCTGCGCCTCCCCCAAAATTTTCCCCTTTTAAAACCCCCCTACAACACCGCCCGTTGTTTCTCGGAAAATGCTGTTTCACAGTCTAACTTGCTCCCTGTTACGGGGGTTTAGTAATGCAGCTGTCCCCCCGCTGTGGGGAAAGGCAAAAAGCCTGTGCCCCCCCCCTGTTCTCTTTTTAACCCCGGTTTTAAAAACCGCCTTTTTTCCCCGAAGTGCTGTTAACCCGTCTACACTTGCTCCCCGGGGTTCTGGGGGGTTTTTTAATGTCAGCTTCCCCCGCTGTGTGAACGGCAAAAAAGGGCCCGGTGCCCCCACCTGTTCTCTTTTCATCCGGGCTAACACCGGGCCCTTGTTTCTCGGGGAAAAACTGTTTGCACAGTCTTCACTTGCTCCTGTGTTTCGGGGGTTTAAATAAGTCAGCTGTTCCCCCCCTTTTGTGGAACGGCAAAAATTTCCCGCGCCTCCCCCCCCCCTTTTTTTTTCATCCCCGGGCAAAAACCCGCCAGTTTTTTTCCGGAAGTGGGGTTAGCAAGTTACACTTGCTCCCTGTTATGGGGTTCAGTAATGTCAGCTGTTTCCCCCGCTGTGTGAACGGCAAACAGTTTCCGCTGCCTCCCCAGTTCTCTTTCATCCCCGGGGGGTTTTTTAAAACCCCCAGTGGGTTTTTTTGGGGGCTTTAGCACAGTTACACTTTCCCCCCGTGTTTTTTGGGGGGTTTTTTTTTAAAAAACCTGTTCCCCGCTGTGTGAACGGCAAAAAAAATCCCCGCTGCCCCACCTGTTCCCTTTTTTATCCTGGTTACAAAACCGGGCCGTTGTTTTTTTTTCGGAAGGCTGTTAGCACATTTTCCTTGCTCCCGTGTTACTGGGTTCAGTAAAAATCAGCCCGTTCCCCCCCCTGTGTGAAAGGCAAAAAAATCCTGCTGCCTCCACCCTTTTTTTCTTTCCCCTGGGTTACAAAAACCCCCAGTTGTTTTTTCGGAAGTGTGTTTGCACAGTCTAAAACTTGCTCCCTTTTCTGGGGTTCAGTAAAGCCCCTGTTCCCCCGCCCGTTTGGGCGGCAAAAAAATCCTGTGCCTCCCCCCCTGTTCCTTCTTTATCCCTGGGCTACAACACCGCCAGTTTTTTTTCGGGGAAAAACTGTTAGACAGTCCCACACTTTTCCTGTGTTTTTGGGGTTCAGTAATGTCAGCTGTTCCCCGCTTGTGAACGGCAAAAAATCCCGCTGCCTTTCCCCCCTGTTCTCTTCTCAAACCCCGGGCTACAAACCCCCCGTTGTTTTTTCGGGTGCCCGTTGCACAGTCTACAATTTTTTTCCCCCCTTTTTTTGGGGGTTTAGTAAGTTTAGCTGTTCCCTGCTGTGTGAACGGGGGAAAAATCCTGTGCCCCCACCCTGTTTCTTCTCAAACCCCGGGTTACAACACCCCCCGTTTTTTTTCTCGGAAGTGCGTTAAAACACGTCTACACTTGCTTTCCCCGGTTTTTGGGGTTCAGTAATGTCACTGTTCCCCCGCTGTGTGAACGGCAAAAAAGTCCGTGCCCCCCCATGTTTCCTTCTCATCCCCGGGTACAACCCCCGCCCGTTGTTTTTCGGAAGTGGGGTTAGCCAGTCTCACTTGCCCTTTGGGGGTTTTGGGGGTTTGTAAAGGGAGCTGTTTTTCCCCCCCCCGTGTGAACGGCAAACATCCTGCCTCCAAACCCTTTCTCTTTTTATCCCCCCCCTACAACCCGCCAGGTTTTTTTCCGGGGAAATGCTGTTTCCAGGTTTTTAAAGCTCCCCCTGTTAGGGGGGTTTTTTAATGTTTAGCTTTTTCCCCCGCTGTGTGAACGGCAACAGTCCCGCTGCCCCCCACCTGTTTCTTTTCCCATCCCTGGGGGTTCAACACCCATTGTTTTGGAAGGCTGTTAAACAAGTCCCCCACTTGCTCTGTTTACTGGGTTCAGTTGTCAGCTGTTTTCCCCCGTGTGTGAAAGGGGAAAAATCCTGCTGCCTTTCCCCCCTTTCTTTTCCCTCCCGGGTTACAAAAACCCCCCCCCCTTTTTTCCCCGGAAATGCTGTTACAAGTCTACACTTCTCCTGTGTTAATGGGGTTCAGTAATGTAGCTGTTTTCCCCCCCCGGGGGGAAAGGCAAACATCCCGCTGCCTCCAAACCCTGTTTTCTTTTTCCCCGGGCTACAAAAACCCCCCCTTTTTTTTCGGAAATGTGTTACACAGCCCCACACTTGCTCCCGTGTTACTGGGGGGTTTAAATAATGTCGCGTTTTCCCCGCTGTGTGAAGGCAAAAGTCCCGCTGCCCCCCCCCCTGTTCTTTTTCCCCCGGGGGTTTTTAAAACCGCCAGTTTTTTTTCCCGGAAGTGCTGTTTTTTAAGGGCAACTTGCTCCCCTTTTTACTGGGGTTTGTAATGTCAGCTGTTCCCCGTGTTTTAACGGGAAAAAATTCCTGCTGCCCCCCCCATGTTTTTCTTCTCTCCCCCCCGGGTACAACACCGCCCCCCTTTTTTCTCGAAAGTGCTGTTAGCACAGTCTACACTTTTTTCCTGTGTTATGGGGTTCATAATGTCAAATGTTCCCCCGCGTGTGAAGGCAAAAAGTCCTGCTGCCTCCCCATGTTCTCTTTATCCCCCGGGGGAAAAAACCGCCAGTTGTTTTCCCGGGAAATGCTGTTACACAGTCACCTTGCCCCCCCGGTTTTTTTGGGGTTTTTTAATGTCAGCTGTTCCCCCGTGTGAACGGCCCCCAAAGTCCTGTGCCCCCACCATGTTCCTTTTTCTCTCCCGGGGGTTAAAAAAACCCCCAGTTGGGGGTTTTTTGGGGAAATTTCTGGTTTTTGGCACAGTCTAAAATTGCTCCCCCGGGTTTTGGGGTTCAGTAATGTCAGCTGTTCCCCTGCTGGGGGGAAAGGCAAAAAAAAACCCGGCCTCCACCCGTTTTTTAAAACCTGGGTACAACACCGCCCGTTTTTCTCGGGGAAAAATGTTAGCAAAAGTCTCATTGTCCCGTGTTACTGGGGTTTTAGTAAAGTAGCTGTTCCCCCGCGGGGTGAAGGCAAAAGTCCCGCTGCCTCCACCATGTTTCCCCTTTTATCCCTGGGGTACAACACCGCCCTTTTTTTTGGGAAATGCTGTTTGCACGTCCCTTGCTCCTGTGTTATGGGGGGTTTTTTAATGTCGCGTTCCCCTGCCCCGTGTGAACGGCAAACAGTCCCGCTGCCTCAAATTTTTTTCCCTGGGGGGCCCTTTGCTACCCCTTTCCCGGGTTTCCCGTACCCTTTATGGGGTTTTTCCCCAGGCCCCTTTTCCCCAGGTGCCTCCATGTCGGTTCCCCAGTTTCCCCCCCAACTCGCTGGGCCTTGGAGTGCTTTGGAGCCCAAAACCCCCCTTTTTAGTAACCCCGGGCCCCGTAACGCGTGGTCCCGGTTTTTGCCATTGGCTCTTTTCCTTTGCTGAAAACCCCCGGTTCCAGACCCTAGCTGGTCCTCTTTTTTTTTTATTGGCCTTTTTCCCCTTTTTCTACCCCTTTCCGGGGGTTTCCCCCACCGCAGTGTTCTCGCATGCCCCTTTTTTTTTAGGTGCCTCCGTTGGGTAAACCGAGTTCCCGCAACGTTGTGGGGCCTTGGTGTGCTTTTTGGGGCACAGGTACCCTGCTTTTTTAAACCCTTTTTCCCCCCAAAAACAGCTGGTCCCGGTTTTTTTCCATTGGCTCTTTTCCCCTTTTCTGACCCCCCGGGTTCCGCACAGTTTATGGTTCGTTATTTTATTGGGGGTTTTTACCCTTTGGGTACCCTGTTTTGGTAGGAGACCGTACCTGATTGCGGCTGCGCCCCCGCGCATTTCGCTTTATTTTGTTCCAAGGGGTGGTCTAAAAAAATTTGTATTTTTATAGTGGAAAAAGCTTCCATGTTTTTTTTTAAAATTTTAAAGTTTCGAAAATTTACCTGTGCTGCCGAAGAACTTAAATTCCAGGAGCCCAAGTGGGGGTGCGAGCGGAGCAGAGGAGGCAGGGAAGGGGGAGTTAAAACAATATCATAGTTTAAAAAAAAGGTTTTTTGGGGGTTTTCCTTATAGCTTTCCTTGTTTTGGTTTTTCTATTTTATTGTTTTGGTAAACATGGCTCCGAAAAGTACAGGTGTGCTTTTTTGAAAATTTGCAGCCTTGAATAGTGTTTGAGGGTGTATATCTGCGCTTGATGTACCTTTTACAGTTAAAAACCCAGGAAAAAATCAAAAGTGCACTTGCAACATCAGAAGCATTGCAAACCTAACGAGGAATTTAGAGCTCACTGAGTATGTGCTGGTTGGGGCATGGTAGGAGGGGGTGGGGCCAGTGATTGGAGGAGGGTGGGGTTGGGAGACAGGGGCCGAAGATTTTGGGTAATTATATAAAATGGATGTCAGCTCACCCCTCTTGGTTAAAATTTCCTCCGGGGCACACCCTGGGGAAGGTTATTGCATCAAAAAATTAACATCCGTGCCTCTTTGACAATGATTCCAGGGGGAAACCGTTTCTTAAAAAAATTTTTTTTTTTCATATTAAAAAAAGGGGTTAAATGCCGGGGGAAAACTGTTGGTTTTGCCTTTTTTTTATCTGAGTGTATCCCAAAAAGCTCCTTTTTTTTTTACCCGTTTTTAATATGAAGAAATAAAAATTTTTAAAAACCTTTGGTTTTTGGGGGTCTTGCCAAAGCCCGGATTTAAAAATTTTTATGATAGCGGGGTAAAGTTACAAGAAGGGGTAGGGGAAAAAGGGCCGGGAACCAACCCCTTTTTTCAACCTTAAATTGGGACAGGGCATCTGTGCCGAGCCAAATGCCAACGTGTGTTGTCTCCCCGGTTTCAGGGTCGAAAATTGCGAAGGGTAGACAGTTTTCTGGATGGGGTGGGAAAACCCCGCGGTCTACACATCATTGCCCAAAGACAAAGTAAGGGGAGGTGGAAAGGGCCTTAAAAATTTTGCGGGAATGGAAGAAGTGAAGGTCGGACCTCCAAGGGGGTGTTTTCAGAATACCCGGGCCATGAGCATCACAAAAAGAGTAGGCTTGGGAGAAAATTTAAGGGGGTTAAAAAGGGGCGGAAAAAGCTTTGGTTTTGGGGAAAAAGGGTTACTTCTCTGTCGACTACAGGCTCTACGGGGGGATGGGCTGCCCCTATGGGGTAGGATTACCTGCAGCTATGCTTGGGAAAAAAAAGGGTGAGACCGATGGATGAGCTTTTTAAACTAGGATCTGGTGGATTTTGGGGGCTGGGATATGCAAGGAAAGTAGGAAGCTGAGTAGGCATAACAAATGTGCAATAGTACTAAATCTCTGCTGGCAAATGCAACAAGCCTTGCAAACAAAATGAACAAACAGGAGAATCTTATGTCGGTCAGAGAATATGTGTTGGGCATTACGGAAATCTGGCTGGATGAAAATCATGAATGGGTGACAAACGGAGAGGGTTACACTACATTTAGAAAGGACAGGAAAGACAAAAAAGGTGGAGGGTTTGCATTTTCATAAATCCAGCTTAAAACCTTGCTCATGATGACATTGGGGAAGCTGCGACAATGTAGAGTCAGTATGGGCAAAGTACATGGGATAGCAATAATGGAGAGATCGGATTGGACTTGCTACAAGCCTCCTAATATAGCTGAACACATAAAGGATGAAAGCATCAAACTAAAAAGGCTGCATATAGCAACAGTGTCCTTAGTAAGGGCGATTTTTAACTATCCAGACATTCAATAAAATAAATAAGACAGTATAAAATTTAATAAGACAAAAACAAAAGGTATTCAGAATCCTGAAGACAGAGAATTCAAAAATAGCATTTCAGGAGTATAAAGATCTAAAAAAGAAATCCAAAAAGAAATCAATCTATCAAAGTTAGCTACAGATAAACAAATAGCCACAACATTAAAATGAATCCCAAAACATTTTATAAATACATCAATGCCAAAAAAAAACCCAGATGGTATGTGCCTTTTAAAACATGATAAAACAAGATAATTATAGAGGGCACAGAGAAGGATAAGATATTAAACAGGGACTTTTCATTCATGTTCACCAATGACCTGTTTTTTTCCAGTTATCTTTCAAAAGGCAAAAATCAAAGTTCACCGCCTGATATAACTAGTTTAAGGCCGGGGTCACACTGGCGACAAAAACAGACGAGTGCAATGTGATGAAATATCGCATTGCACTCGAACCAATGATTACGGTATCTATGGAGCAGCTCCCAGCATCCGTTTTTTTTTCTCGGCCATTTTCCCTGGGTCCGAGACAATCGCAGCATGCTGCGATTGTCACCGATTATGGGTCGAGAATCGCCAATGCAAGTCTATGGGTGCGATGAAAAATCGGATTACAAACGGACCACACGTGTGACTTGTGAGAAAATCGCACCGGTGTCCTTTAGAAAAAACCGGCAATTCATCCCCGCTATACATTAAAATCACACTGACAGCTTTAATAAAGAATAGAAAGAATACAATACACACATAGAATCATATATATATAACACACATGTCATTGTGACACACAATATATATATAAAATATATATATATATATATTATAGTTCATACACTTCTACATAGCAAATAGCCTCTAATTCAATTGCCGTTTTTTGTAAAATTACAGAACCCGACATGAACATGTTTACATACAGTTAACCATGTCATTTCATGTGGTTTGATATATGGTTTTCACTAACAATTACATGAGTGAATGTGTTAGGGGTTGAGTTCCCGCTTCTGAACAAGGGGAATCTCGAGCCATTCCGGCTGTGGTCTCCCATTCGTCTCCGGCTGCAGTGGACTCTGCTCAGCTTAGACGTCGGTCCCAGCGTCTCGCCCAGTCTGGCAGTGTGGCAGAGGATTACTGCTGCTCCTCCAGACTCTGCTATTGTGCCAGTACTGGTTAGCGGCAAGCAGAACGTCTTTAGACAGTCCTTGTTTTTCCCTTCTGAGCATGCCCAGGTGAGATCTCTTTTTGGAGATCCGGGTCACATGTTCAGGGACTTCAGCAGCTCCTATTGGTCTGCAGGAAGGTCCTGTGACTACTGGGGTTTCTGGAACAGGTTTCATTGTCCCTGTTTTCTGGCAGGTCCTGTAGCTGTTTATTAAAAGGGGGCAATGCTGAGCCGCCATGCGCTAGTATTAACCATTATATGCTTTGCGCCAGTGTGTCATGCGTGTGTGTGGTTAGGGCCCGCTGAAATAAGCCCCTAGAATACTGACTTAATCGAGTGAGGATTTTGGGATGCTAGCTGGTCAGGTCGTGTCCTAGATGCCCTAGATTACCGCATAACCGGTGAGGAGTTTGATTGCCTTATTCAGGGCCGGCGTTCAGACGTCATAGATTGCGGGTGACCCCGCGACGACATAGCGCATGATCATATTCTATGTTCGCTTAGCACTTAACTGTGTACCTGGGTGCCTGAACAGGACACAGTACATTTTCTCAGCGGCCCTGTGACGTAACAGGGTTCGCTTTCAACGCTAGACAGCGCCCTAGCGTGTTTATTTTGCGACTCAGTTGTGTTTAGTGAGTTCGCACAACATCGCCATATAGCGCTGCGGCACTCCTTCTAGTGCTCTGTGAAATAACAGAGTTCGCACATATGCACAGCGCATTGCGGTGTTTATTTTGGCGACTCTGCGGGATTTCAGAGTTCGCGTCTTGCGCCATTTTACAAACAGCAGGTTCCCGCCTGCACATGGACCCGGGCTGCGAACGCACCTCTCACCATTTTTATTTGGGCGTTCCGCGACCCTAACAGTATGTTTCAAAAATTTTTTTACATGTAGGGGTTATTAAATGTGAAAAATTCGTTTTAAAAAAATGCGTGGGCTCCCGCTGATTTTCTCCACCAGACGGGAAACCAGAGAGTGGGGCAGATAATAATAGCCTAGGGAGGGTGCATTTATTTTGTGCCCCCCCTGGCTACTAACACTCCCCCAGCACCTCAGAAAGGGACATCAAAAAACAGATCGCCTTTTCTGGCACTTACCCATTATTCCCATTGCCCTGTACGGTGGCTAATGGGGTTTAAAAATGGGTTAAGGCCACCTTGCTACGGAAGGTGACTTAAGCCAGGTTAATTAATTAGATTGTCAATTAGACAACTCTCAATTATTAATCCTATTGACGAAGCGAAAAGAAATCACCCAAAAAAAAAACATGATTTTAATTAAATAATAAAATTTTTTTGACCAATTTTATTGTAGGATTTCCTCGAATCCCTTGTTCCCTAAAAAAAAAAAATAATAAACAAATTTCTTACCCCCCGGGCCTCATCAGGTCCCCGCTGGAATCCTCAAAAAGGGGTTCACATTTTAAGGGGGGCCGGAGCAAATCTGCACCTCTATGTAACCCCCGAAGAATGAGCTTTTCTCCCCGGCTGAAGGAGGGAAAAAATAAGGGGGGAAGTTAATTGATTGTTCCCAGGCTAAATTTTTAAGGCCCCGGGACCCGCACAGCATCTGACTGGGGGGGAGCCCGGCTGCTGAACTGAACGATTACCGGAAACTCAATTAAGTTCCCAGCAAATCATTTCCCTGTCAGGGGGGGGAGATGGCTCTTTCCCATTGGGGTTTTTTCGGGGGGCTGGAAACATTAGCCCCGGGCCCCCTGCGAAACCTTTAACCCTTTGTAAGGATTATAGCGGGGGAATGACTGACGCCGGATAGGAAGAATATGGTTGTTTTTTTTTTTTTTTTATTACAGAAAAAAAGGGCTTAAAAGGAGTCCGTCAAAAAAATGGGTCAAAAACGTTTTTTATTTCTTAAAAAACATTCAAATTTTTGTGTTTTTTTTTTTTTCTTTTCAAACAAGGGATTAAAATTGGTTTTGCAAATTGAAAAACCTCAATTTTAACCGGGGTTAAAGTCCCTTCCAGTAGCAAGGGGGTTTTTAAAAACCCCTTTTAAACCCTTTGCCACCGTACAGGCTAAGTGAAAAAAAAAAAAAAGGTGCACTGTTTTAAGTGTGCCTTTCTGGGGGGGCGGGGCGTTTTAGGGGGCCGGGGGGAGCAAAAAATTAATGCACCCCCCTAGGTTTTTTTATCTGCCCCCCCTCTCTGGCTTTCCCCGAGGGGGAAAATACAGCGGACCCCTTTTTTTTTAACGAATTTCACATTTAATTAACCCCACTGTATGAATTTTTCACACAACATGCCTAATAGATTTAACCCCCGCGATTTTGGGGTTTATAAATGAAATAAGTTAAGGCCTTCAAATGGGGAAAAAGGGAGGATTTTAACGAAGCATAAATTTAAAAAAAAAAGTTATGTTGCCATTTAATTTTAAAACATTTTAAACATAAAATGTGGGTCAATTATTTTTGGGCAAATGCGTCCCCATCCAGTCCCCCAAGGGGGCCGGGGGGTTTGGGCCCCCCAAAGACCCTCGTTTTTGGGGCCCTCTAGACCAAAGAACCTTGAACCGTCTGTCTCAGAGCCTAAAGTGCATGAGCAAACTGTAGACACCTTACAAAACACTTTGAAAGAAAAGGTACCTTCCCGGGCTCGTTTGGAACGGGGACCATTGCGGGGAGTCGTTTCTTAGGGGTTTTAAAATAAAACCCCTTTTCCCCCCATGAGATTTTCCCCCGGGGCTTTTTTCCCTTTTTGCCTTTTGGGTTTTTCCTTTTAAAATTTTTCGGACAAGCCGGGTCGGCACGGGGGGGGAAAATTTCAAGGCTGTCCGGGCCCCGTGGAAGGCTAACAGTAGTTCCATAACCCCTTCCCCCTTTGGGGGAAATTTGCTAAAAAAGGGGGGAAAAGGTGGGAAAATTTTTTGGAAAAAATTTTTTTAAACCCTTTTTCCAGCCTTGGGGCCCTCCACGTCTTGTCTCGATGGCCGGAATGCCCCCTTTTTTTTCCCCCGTTGCCCCTGTATGATGTTTTTTTAAAGTTTGGGGGGGGTTTTTAAAAATTTTAAAAAAGGGGTGGCAAAAGGACATTAATCCACACATGTAAAATCATTATTCTTGGTGCCGAACTATTTTAATATTTAAGGGGACCAAAAAAATTTTTTGGGGTTTTTGGGGGGTTTAATAAAAATGGCATTGAATTAACTTTAAAATTTTAAAAAAAAAAAAAAAAAAAAAAAAAAATTTTTTTTCTCAGTGCCTTTCCCCCTTCCAGGCTGATTTCAGTAAAATGTCAAAAAGCAAATTTTTCCGCATTGTCAACCAGCTAAATCTGCAGGGGGTTGAATACTATTTTGTAGGCCTTTTACACTCATGAAAATTTTTAGTGAAAAAAATAAGACTAATGAAAGACAGGGTTTAAAAACTTAAAAAAACCCCTTTTCCTTTTCATGTGGGTTTTCTGAATTTTACCAAACCCCGGAAATTTAAATTTAAGAGGTTTTTTTAAATTGTAGAAGGGTATAAACCCAAAATAAATATATGTTTTACGTCATGAAAAGTTTAAAAATGAAAAAATATTATATTTTCAAGATTGCCCCTCGGGTTTTTATGTGGTTTGACAGATTTTTTAATACGAAAAAATTTAAAAAATTTAAAAAAATGGTAAAAAAAGAAAAATTGACAGTTAGAATGTTTAAAGGGCAGCAAGTCAATTTTTTCAGTGTTGCCCCCTTCCCCCTTTTTTTCGGGAAACCCCTAAAAATTTTCCCTGGATGTTCCCCAATCAATTCGGCCCCAAAACCTGAAAAATGGAGTCCCTTTTCCATCAAGCTTTTTTTTGTCAAAATTTTTTTGGTTTTTGTTTTTTTCCCCCCGTCTTTTTATGATAAACCAAATTTCTAAATGGGATTAAAAATCTGGGAGTTTCCGGGGCCCGGCCCCAAAAATCTTTGTTTTTTCCCCTAAACCCCTTTTTGTTTCCCCCTTTTCTTTAGGGAAAAAGGGGCCCATCATGTGGAAAAGGCTTTTCAAATCCCCAAAAATGCCTTGGGGGGGTTTGGGAAGTTGCTTTGGAGGACTTTTTGGTACCTTCTTTATTCAGGCTTTTTTTTGGCGACTGTGAGAGAGCGTTTCCCCTTTTGGGAGAAGCAACCCCCACATGAAGGGTTTTTAGAATGTTTAAATTTGGCATGAGAAAAGGGTGGTGGTTTTCTCACCTTGTTTTCCCCGAAGGGGGCTTTTTTTCCTGTTTCCCCAAAAAAATAAAAAAGGGGGAAATTAAATCAGAAAAAAAAATTTTTAACCCCCCGCCCTCAGCAGTCCATTTGCTTACCTTTTCCCAAAATATAGCCCGCCCAAATGATGTTTTTTTGGGGGAAAAGGGGGCTTCTTTGTGCCCCCCTTGGAGGGGGGCCCTCCCCAAGATTTCCCCGCCTCACGTGCGTGAGATGCACTCACCCTGCCTGCTCCCTTCCGAGCAAGCTCTGCACTGCTGGTGGGACCCCGCCTAAAACCTTTAAAGGGAAAACGGCCCGGCGTTTGCGGGTCTCTCTTGGGCCCCTAAAGGGCCTTTTTTTGGAAAACAAGGGAACCCTCTCTTTGAAGTTCTTGTATGCGATAGATTGTGACGAGGTGCAATCTTTTACTGCGACTTTCCCTGTTAGGCCAATTTTTGTGCATTGCAATGATAAACCCCCTGTTTCTTTAGGATAACCTGGTTAAAAAAAAAAAGAAAAAAATGATGCCAAGCACCAGCCTCCTTTTAAAGTGCCCCGTGGTGTCATTTTACAAAAAAGACAGATTGATCCCCCGCCATGTCCTCACAAACCCACACCTTTTTTAAGGGCAATCACTGAAAAAGGGTTAGTGATCCTTTTAAGGGGGAGGGGGGGTGCAATGGGTTTGAAATGTGTTTTGGGGGGGTAAAGTTTATTTTTAGCCCCAAAAATTTTTTTTTGGCAAGTAATTGCTTTTAAGCTGATCATTTTATAACTTCTGGAAAAATGCAAATTGCCATTAAAAAAAGTGAAACATAAAATTTTTAAAAAATTTTAAAATTTTGTGTCATTCTCAAAAAATTTTGCCATGACTGTCATAATAAGCACAAAGAAAAGTGGTAATATTTTATTTTATATAAATTTATATATTTTATTTATATTAAAAATTTATTTATTATATTATTTTAAATTTTTTTTTTTTTTAAAAATGGGATTCTATGTGAAATTTCTATTCTTTCTTTTGGATTAAAAACTATCTTTTTGGTCCAAAATTTTTGTCGGTTTTGCTACCACCAACAAAACCCCCCAGAGGTATCAAATGGTGTAAAAAGTAAACTCAATCGAAAAATCGATTTCCCAGCATTCAAATGGTGAAGGGTTTAATTTAAAAGGGAAAATTTGTGCGATTGGGGCCCCCCAAAAGGGGCCCTTTTTTTGGGGGCGGTGGGGGGGACTCCACCCCCAACACAAAAAAAGTAGCTGCTTTGGGCAAATTAAAGATTGAAAATCCACGGTCCAGGGGCATTAAATTAAAAGATATGGGGGGCGAGCCAAAATTTTAAGATCACTGTTCTTATATTCTTAGCCAGATTTTGCAAAAATTTTTTGGCAACTTAGGTGACCTGCAGAAAAAATTGGGAAGAAGATTGGTCTTGTCTTACTAACTGTTTGGGGTTTTTTAAGGAGGTTCGTAAATGCAAATCTAGATTTGGGAAAACAGCGAAGTGATTATCTGGACTTTGCAAAGGAATTTTATGTACCAAATAGAGCCTTATACTGAGCTACAAGGCGGGGGGTTGGGGATGGGATTGAGATTTAAAAAAACAGTCTTTGTGACGACCCCCAAAAATTAATAAAAATCTTTATTTTTATGCGCAAACATATTCCAAGTGCTTTAGGGGTTTTCACACTTACCCGCGTCCCCAAGGGGGGTCTAATCTAGATTCCCTTCAGTATTTTTTTGGTGTGGGGAGGAAACCGGAGCCCCGGGGGAAACCCCGCCCCCAGGGGGGGAAAAAACAAACCCCCTTGCAGTGTTGTCCGGGGTGGGATTTAACCCGGGGCTCCAGTGCGAAAGGGCTGCGTGCAATACTAGCAGTGCGGCCCTTTTGAAACAGAAACCCCAAAACATATTTTAAATCCCAAAGGGGAGGAATGAAATGACAAACCCCCCAACAAAATCCAACTCCAACACATGCAAAAGCCCGAAGGAAAGGAGCAAAAGATGGTATTTTGTAAAACCCAAAAATCAATTTTTTAGTAATTACAATAGTAAAAAGGATACGGATAACAATAAGTGCCAATATCCCCTGATAAGGGGATGGAAAAATAAGATCCCTTGGTGTAGCAAATAAGCCCAGTGACTAAGGGGGAACAATATAAAGGCCAAGACGCTAATGGGACATGAAGGACCCCTAAAATTGACATGGTGACAGCCACAAAAACTGCCCCCAAAAAAAATCAAAAAAAAAGCTTTCGAGGGGGACGGGGAAGAGGGCCGGGCAGTATACCTCGACGCGCGTTTTGCGGCCCCCAAAGGGGCCGCTTTTTCAAGAGGAGGTAACAAGGGTTCCCGCAGGACCTTAAATAACCCCGGTTAAAACCGGTCATCTGACCCAAGTCGGCCAAAACGGGGGCCTTCCCGGGGCATGCACATTGGGGGTTCCAAGTCCCAATGCGAAAAAGGCTCAGCCCCTCGCCGCGCCCGGAAAAAGTAATGTCTTTTGCTTCTCCCCTCAGGAGCGTTGTTAAAACATGGGGGACACAGGGCAAGAAGAGTCATGAGGGAGAAGCGAAGGGGGGAGAAAGAAAACGCACGGGGGGGGGGACGCACAGGGGGAAACACTCAAATGGGAAGCAATGGGGGGAAAACCGAAGGAAGGAGAGAGACGCAGCAAGGGATACACATGGGGTAGAAGGCAAGAAGGCACGGGGAAATTGACTGGGAAAGGAGGAAGGGGGTGAGACAGGGGGGGAAAAACTAATCTTGGAAAGTCCCCCGTCTTCTGGGTCCCCTCAATGATCGGGCCCCATCTAGTTAAAAATTTGGTAAAATTAACAAAATTTGGGAATGTGAACAACACTTCCCAAACTAGATAAATTTTTTAAAACAATTGTTTTTTATACTTGCCCTTTTAATTTTCCTTTTAAAGGGCTGGGAAATAAAA
>JARQOD010009595.1:0-30716 GCA_033576555.1 Oophaga sylvatica
CTGTAGCGCCCGCGTCCCTGCCTGCTGCCAGACAGGGACGTCGCTCTCCTCACCTGCGCTCAGCGTCCTCAGTGCTCCCAGCCTCCTCTGCGCCTCTGGCATCCTCGGCGTCCTCCTTCCGCCTGCTGGTCCCGCGCGCTCCTTCCCTGCTGCTGGCCTTAGGGCGCGCGCCCGCACCCTCCCCCGCTCTTAAAGGAGCCGCGCGCATTTTCCAAATCAGTCTCCAGCCAATGCTGGTGGACTCCACCCTATATTAAGGGCTTCCTCCTTAATGGAGGTGCCCGAGCAATGTTGTTTCTGTGCAGTCTAACTCTGCTTCAGCCATCAGCTCCTGTTTCCAGTTGCCTGCCTGTTACCTGTCTGTTTGCCTGTCGGCCATCTGACTGCAGCTCTATCCAGAAGTTCGGACATCTTCAGCAGAGATCCCCGGCTGTTGCCTGCTCACCTGGGAGCGATCATCTGCCATCCGACTGCAGCTCTATCCAGAGGTTCGGACATCATCTGCGGAGATCCCCGGCTATTGCAGAGACTCTTGCCTGCTCACCTGGGAGCGATCATCTGCCATCCGACTGCAGCTCTATCTAGAGGTTCGGACATCATCAGCAGAGATCCCCGGCTATTCCAGAGACTCTTGCCTGCTCACCTGGGAGCGATCATCTGCCATCCGACTGCAGCCTACCAGGAGGCTCCACCAGCTCAGGTCGTATATGCCTGTTTGTCTAGAGACTGCCTTGGTCACTTACCGTGACAAACCTGCCTGTCCAGAGACTGCCCTGGTCACTTGCCGTGACAACCTGCCTGCCCAGAGACTGCCCTGGTCACTTGCCGTGACAAACCTGCCTGCCCAGAGACTGCCCTGGTCACTTGCCGTGACAACCTGCCTGTCCAGAGACTGCCCTGGTCACTTGCCGTGACAACCTGCCTGTCCAGAGACTGCCCAGGTCACTTGCCGTGACAACCTGCCTGTCCAGAGACTGCCCAGGTCACTTGCCGTGACAACCTGCCTGTCCAGAGACTGCCCAGGTCACTTGCCGTGACAACCTGCCTGTCCAGAGACTGCCCAGGTCACTTGCCGTGACAACCTGCCTGTCCAGAGACTGCCCAGGTCACTTGCCGTGACAACCTGCCTGTCCAGAGACTGCCCAGGTCACTTGCCGTGACAACCTGCCTGTCCAGAGACTGCCCAGGTCACTTGCCGTGACAACCTGCCTGTCCAGAGACTCCCTGGTCACTTGCTTGTGACAACCTGCCTGTCCAGAGACTGCCTGGCTAATTGCCGTGATTCCCTGTCCTATTCCCGGATGCCACCCGCTCTCTTGCAAGTAAATTGTCTTGTATAATAAAGCTTAGTGGTTCCACCAACCAGACCCGTTTCCGTCAGTGGTTCCACCTACCAGACCCGTTACAGTTTGCTCGGGCCATGGAACCCGGTGGCACCCAAACCCCTTCACTTCCGGAACTGTGTCATGAGCTGTCTCGCCAGAGGTCTCAACAGGAGGCTATCCTGGGTCACCTGCGGAACGTCAATTCCCGCTTGGACACTCTGAATCCATCACCAGCAACCACCGCTGGAGCCATGACTCATAATCCGGCAGTCCCGCTGACTCCCAATTCCGTGGTTTCCATTCCCGGTCCCCGACTTTCAGCTCCTCCTAGGTATGGAGGCGACCCTGTTATGGCTCGGGGTTTCATTAACCAGTGCACCCTGCATTTCGAACTCCTGGCACACCAGTTTAATTCTGACCGGGCCAAAATTGCCTTCATCATGTCCCATCTCACCGGAGAGGCTCTGGCCTGGCTTAATCCTCTCTGGGAGAGAGAAGATCCTCTGGTGTCAGACCTGCCTGCTTTTCTCTCGGCCTTCCGGAGGGTATTCGACGAACCTGGACGGAAGACCTCCTCTGCATCATCTCTGTTGCGTCTCCGTCAGGGAAGTCTCACCGTTGGTCAATATGCCATACGGTTCCATACTCTAGCCTCAGAACTGGCTTGGGACAATGAAGCTTTAATTTCGGTCTTCTGGGAGGGTCTGTCCGGCCGTATTAAAGACGAACTTGCCGGTCGGGACATTCCAACCTCGCTTGATGATTTAATAAATCTTGCCAATCGGATTGATCTACGGTTCCAGGAACGAGCCAAAGAGGTCACCCGTGAAAAAAAGTTTCCTCATTTAACCCCTTCCGTTTCTCCCCAGGTGCACACTGCTGAGCCTATGCAGGTCGACCAGACCAAGATGGTCAAAGCCCGTCAGGACTCACGCCGTGCCGAGAAAAGTTGCTTCTACTGCGGCAGTAAGGAGCACTGGATCCGAACCTGTCCGGAGAAGTCGGGAAACGCCTGTGTCTAGGTTCGCTCGGAGAGGTCAATCTAGACAAAAATAAATCCTCGTCATCTCTGCTGCTCTCGGTCTCAATTCTTCTCGGTAAGAACTGTTACTTCGAGATGGCCCAACTTGATTCTGGAGCAGCTGGGAATCTCGTGTCACAGGCTCTAGTAGAGAAGTATCGCATTCCCACCAAACCTCTTGTTGAACCAGTATCTGTTGCTGCTGTGGATGGGGGTCTCCTACCTCGTCCCATCCGACTTATCACCGAAGCCATAACCCTGCAGGTGGGAATGTTGCATTCTGAGAGCATCTCATTTCATGTTCTGCCTGGACTCTCTCATGCTTTCTTACTAGGTCTGCCTTGGCTCCAAAAGCATGCACCTGTGCTTGACTGGCAGAATGGAGAGATTCTTCGCTGGGGACAGGACTGTCATAAAACGTGTCTGGTGCCTGTTCATCCCGTCTGTCCTTCTCCTACTCCTGCTAATCTACCAGGACTCCCGATTCCATATTGGTCATTTGCTGATGTCTTCAATAAAAAGGAAGCAGAGACATTACCCCCGCATAGACCATATGATTGCCCGATCGACTGCTACCCGTACCACGCCTCCCCGTGGCGTATTTACCCGTTGTCTGCTGCTGAGACCAGGTCGATGTCCGAATATATCGAGGAGACCTTAGCAAAAGGATTCATCCGGAAATCTACCTCCCCAGCGGGAGCAGGTTTCTTCTTCGTAAAAAGAAGGACGGATATCTCCGTCCCTGTATTGACTACAGAGGCCTAAATTTGATCACGGTGAAGAATAAGTACCCTCTTCCGCTCATTCCAGAATTGTTTGATCGTCTTAGAGGGGCTAGAGTCTTCACCAAACTAGATCTTCGTGGAGCATACAACCTGGTTCGTATCCGTCGAGGAGATGAATGGAAGACGGCATTCAACACCCGGGACGGCCACTACGAGTACTTGGTGATGCCCTTTGGTCTCTGTAATGCTCCAGCAGTCTTTCAGGAGTTGGTCAATGACATCTTCCGGGACCTCCTCTACTCCTGCGTTGTGGTGTACCTTGACGACATCTTGGTCTTCTCTCCGGATCTTCAGTCTCACCGGAGGGATGTTCGTCAGGTTCTGCTCAGGCTCAGGCAGAATCACCTCTTCGCCAAATATGAGAAGTGCCTCTTTGAGCAGACATCGCTTCCGTTTCTGGGCTACATCATTTCTCAGACAGGCCTACGAATGGATCCGGAGAAATTGTCTGCCATCGAGAAGTGGCCCCGACCGGAGGGGTTGAAGGCCATTCAGCGGTTCCTGGGATTTGCCAACTATTACCGTCTCTTCATACCGCACTTCTCTTCCAGGACTGCGCCAATCTCCGCGCTCACCCGCAAGGATGCTAACCCAAACAGTGGACGCCCGAAGCAGAGGAGGCCTTCCTTTCTCTAAAACAGGCCTTCTCTTCCGCTCCAGTGCTGCATCGCCCGGATGGCAACAAGCAGTTCTTCCTGGAGGTGGACGCTTCCTCTGCTGGAGCCGGAGCGGTACTTACCCAAAAAGCTTCATCCGGGAGGATGGTATCCTGCGGTTTCTTCTCCAAACTCTTCTCCTCCTCCGAGCGCAACTACTCCATAGGAGACCGAGAGTTATTGGCCATCAAGTTGGCATTGGAGGAGTGGCGTTACCTACTCGAAGGGGCTCTTCATCCGGTAATCATTTACACGGACCACAAGAATCTGGCATACCTCCAGCATGCCCAGAGACTTAACCCTCGCCAAGCCCGGTGGTCCTTGTTTTTTGCCCGCTTCGATTTTCTTTTGCATTTTCGCCCAGCTGACAAAAACATCAAGGCGGATGCCTTGTCTCGGTCTTTCCTGGTGTCGGATCTCGAGGAGGAACCTAAGCATATCATCGATCCCGCCAGAGTGATGCAGGTGGCTCCCGTGAGTTTAAATCGTCTCCCTCCTGGTAAGACGTTCGTATCAGAAACTGATCGGAAGAGAATCCTACATTGGGGTCATTCATCTAAACTCGCTGGCCACGCTGGTCAAAAAAAGACCCTCCAACTCATTACCCGGCATTATTGGTGGCCTACCCTGCACAAAGACGTAATAGACTTTGTTTCTGCCTGTGTTTCCTGTGCCCGCAACAAAGTTCCGAGACACCTGCCTACCGGCCGTCTTCTTCCGCTTCCTGTACCCGCTGCCCCCTGGCAGCATATAGCCATGGACTTCATTACTGATCTTCCCGTCTCTGCTGGTTGTACAGTCATTTGGGTGGTCACTGACCGCTTTTCCAAGATGGCTCACTTCATTCCTCTGCCAGGTCTTCCGTCTGCACCCGAGTTGGCTAAAGACTTTATCCGCCACATCTTCCGTCTTCATGGTCTGCCTCGTCACATTGTGTCGGATCGTGGGGTTCAGTTCACCTCACGTTTCTGGAGAGCCACTTGTAAGTTGCTAGACGTCACCCTGGATTTTTCCTCCGCTTACCACCCACAGTCCAATGGACAAGTTGAACGAATAAATCAGAATTTGACCAGTTATCTTCGACACTTCGTTAATGCCCACCATTCTGACTGGGTGGAGCTCCTGCCTTGGGCCGAATTCTCCTACAATAATCATGAGAGCGAATCTTCCACCAAGTCTCCGTTTTTTGTAGTCTTTGGTCAACACCCTCGGATCCCTGTCCCTGTTTCCATCTCTGTGGACAATCCAGCTGCGGAATCTCTGGTTAGAGAATTCTCCTCCATCTGGGAGAGTACCCGGTCCGCACTCATTCAGTCATCCGAGCGCATGAAAAGACATGCTGACAAAAAACGTCTGGATCCTCCTCAATTCCGTCCTGGGGACAAAGTCTGGCTTTCGTCCAAATATGTTCGACTCAAAATTCCGTCCTACAAGTTAGGTCCTCGGTTCATCGGTCCTTTTGAGATCATCAGTCAGATCAACCCGGTGTCCTATAAATTGAAACTCCCGGTCAATTTGCGAATTCCTAATTCTTTTCATGTATCTCTCCTCAAACCTGTGGTTCTTAACTCTTTTTTTAAGTCTACAGGTACACCTCCTGCTCCAGTGTCTGCTGATGATGAATTTGAGGTAGAGAACATTCTGGCCACAAAAAGGGTAGGAAAAAGACTTATTTTTTGGTGGATTGGAAGGGTTTGGTCCTGAGGAGAGAACCTGGGAACCTCGGGAGAACATCCATGCCCCTCTCATCCTAGCTAAATTTTTTTCTGGCCTAAAAAGGGGGGGCCTAGAGGGGGGGTACTGTAGCGCCCGCGTCCCTGCCTGCTGCCAGACAGGGACGTCGCTCTCCTCACCTGCGCTCAGCGTCCTCAGTGCTCCCAGCCTCCTCTGCGCCTCTGGCATCCTCGGCGTCCTCCTTCCGCCCTGCTGGTCCCGCGCGCTCCTTCCCTGCTGCTGGCCTTAGGGCGCGCGCCCGCACCCTCCCCCGCTCTTAAAGGAGCCGCGCGCATTTTCCAAATCAGTCTCCAGCCAATGCTGGTGGACTCCACCCTATATTAAGGGCTTCCTCCTTAATGGAGGTGCCCGAGCAATGTTGTTTCTGTGCAGTCTAACTCTGCTTCAGCCATCAGCTCCTGTTTCCAGTTGCCTGCCTGTTACCTGTCTGTTTGCCTGTCGGCCATCTGACTGCAGCTCTATCCAGAAGTTCGGACGTCATCTGCAGAGATCCCGGCTCTTGCCTGCTCACCTAGGAGCGATCATCTGCCATCCGACTGCAGCTCCATCCGGAAGTTCGGACATCATCTGCAGAGATCCCCGGCTCTTGCCTGCTCACCTGGGAGCGATCATCTGCCATCCGACTGCAGCTCCATCCGGAAGTTCGGACATCATCTGCAGAGATCCCCGGCTCTTGCCTGCTCACCTGGGAGCGATCATCTGCCATCCGACTGCAGCCTACCTGGAGGCTCCACCATATCAGGTCGTATATACCTGCCTGTCTAGAGACTGCCTGGTCACTTGCTGTGACAACCTGCCTGTCTAGAGACTGCCTGGTCACTTGCCGTGACAACCTGCCTGTCCCAGAGACTGCCTGGTCACTTGCCGTGACAACCTGCCTGTCCCAGAGACTGCCTGGTCACTTGCCGTGACAACCTGCCTGTCCCAGAGACTGCCTGGTCACTTGCCGTGACAACCTGCCTGTCCCAGAGACTGCCCTGGTCACTTGCCGTGACAACCTGCCTGTCCCAGAGACTGCCTGGTCACTTGCCGTGACAACCTGCCTGTCCCAGAGACTGCCTGGTCACTTGCCGTGACAACCTTGCTTGTCCCAGAGACTGCCTTGGTCACTTGCCGTGACAACCTGCCTGTCCAGAGACTCCTATGATCACTTGCTGTGAAACCTGCCTGTCCCAGAGATGCCTTGAGCTCACTTGACAAGTGAGACTCTCTGTATACAGAACTTCTGTGGTCACAACCGTGAAACCTGCCTGCAGAGACTCATCCGTGGTCACTAGGAGCAGAATGAAAACTGAAGACAGAAACACCTGTGGGCATAGTTGCCGATGGTATATCTCCTGACCCCTGAGTTTACGATCCATGGTGCCAGTCCCCTCTCTCAATAGGAACTTTCTAGAGGATACTGAAGCTTATGTTAGGATCACCATGAGAGTTCAATATAACTGATCGCTGTTATATAAGTGGTCTTCCAAGCTCTCAACCAGACCGTTAGATATCTTTTTGAAGGAGTTTTGTCATGGGATACCGGCAGAGGGCATATTAAGAACCCATCTGTCAACCTTTAGACGCTTTACCATTATAAGACAGTGCAGGTCTGTCCTTGCTGTCATGGCTAAGGTTAAATAGTTATTGACCGGTCTCCATCCGATTGCTCCACTGTAGGTTGCGCCACTCCCTCTGGTCAAATAGACTGCCCATGGCACTTTCGGAATTGATGGGGATAGTCTTATCACTCCTGGTTGGGATGAAGGAACAGTTCAGACTCCGAGGGCTTTGAGAGCTTGGCGATGCCGAGAGTCTGGAAATGCCTCCGTGCGGTGTGTCAGCCAATTTCGCTTATCATCTACATTTGTTTCGCCGATCCGTATATGTTCGCTCATTTACTCGTATGTCTTGTGAATGATCTAATGACTGTGAGATGAAGGCTCTTGTTCAGCTCACTGCAGTTAACCATCGCGATGTCTGTCAGGTTAACTATACACTTACCAGCACGCTCAATCTCACTGAGTGACGGGAGTGTCAGGTCTAAGTAGGAGCATTGAAGGTATGCAGACAACTCACCTCGCACCTTCCAGGACGCTAATACGGGTGACGGATAAGACTAGGCGGGCCCTAGGTTGTAATGTATGTAGTACAGTTCATATAGCGTCTTGTGCTTGGGTGCGATGAAAACACAGGAGTCACAGGTTTGATATAGAAAAGTCCTGTATTACTTCATACAAGTTGGCAGAAATAGTCACACAGTTTGCAGACACAGAAACAGGAGACACAGCAGGCCAGAGTAATCCAAGCTCAGCAATCACTCTCCAATACAGATTCAGGATCTTCTTCTCTGTTACCGTAAGTCCATGCAAACGTGGGTCTTTCAAAGAGCAGGGTTCAGAGTCCACAAGTGCTTCAGAGTTCCTCAGTAGGAATAGCTGGAGTACAAGGTCCAAGGCTTACAGGAGTCAAGTCACAGGTTCACTGCAGGCTAGATTCTGAAGCACTGATTGCTCAGCTGTGGCTGCTTAAGAAGCAAAGGAGAGAATCAGGGCGGGAACATGCAAGCTGGAAACTCCATTTTGACTGAGGGCAAGATAGCTGCAGCAAGACAGAAAGTAAAATGGCTGACGAACAAACTGAGTTTCAGGAATCATATACATAGAACCTTACATTACTCCCCCCTTAAGGACAACCTCCGGATGACCTCAGACCAGGCTTGTGTGGGTACCTCTGATGAAACTGACGGAGCAAGCGAGGAGCATTAACGTTATTGACCGGTTCCCATGAGTTGTCCTCCACTGGGTAGCCCTGCCATTTAATCAGATATTGTAACTGATTTCTATACAACCTGGAATCTAAAATCCTTTCCACCACAAATTCTTCCTGACCATCGACTAGCACTGGGTCAGGGCAAGGAGAGGAACGTCCAGGAAACGTATTGGGTGTCGCAGCCTTTAGTAGGGATACATGAAAGACAGGGTGGATTCTCATAGTTCTGGGCAGTTGAAGACGACAAGCAACGGCACTTATAATTTTACTGATTTTATAGGGTCCAATGTACTTATGTCCCAACTTAGACGATGGAATCCTTAACTTAAGATTTCTGGTTGACAGCCAGACCAAGTCTCCTACCTTGAAAGCTGGTGCAGGTTTACGAAATTTATCTGCTGCTTTCTTGTACCTTTCTTGAGCCGATTCCAGATTTTCCTTTAGAAGATCCATATTCTTCTGTAAAGACGTGATTCTTTCAGCCACTGCTGGTAAAGGCGTTTCTATGGGAAATCGTGGTAGAATGTTAGGATGATAACCTAGATTAGAGTAAAAAGGAGACTGTTTAGTGGAGGCACTCTGAGAGTTGTTATACGAGAACTCAGCTAATGGAAGTAGATCCACCCAATCATCCTGTAGGTGGCAGATAAAGCAGCGGAGATACTGCTCCAGGGTTTGATTGGTTCGTTCGGTCTGTCCATTAGTCTGGGGATGAAAAGCAGAAGAAAGGTTTACTTTAATGTCCAATGCTGCACAGAAATTTTGCCAAAACCTAGAAGTGAATTGCACCCCTCGATCCGAAATAACCTCATCCGGTACTCCATGTAAGCGAAACACATCTTTAATCATCAAATCTGATGTCTGTTTTGCAGTGGGTAAGCCGACACAAGGGATAAAATGAGCTGCCTTTGTTAGACGGTCAACCACCACTAGAATGGTGTTCTTCCCCTGAGAGGTTGGTAACTCCACAATGAAGTCCATAGAAATGGATCCCCACGGGCGGGACGGGGTGGGAAGAGGCTGTAACAGACCAGTTGGTGAGGAGCGAGGTGTTTTGCATCTTGCACAGACCTCACATGAAGTGACATAATTCAAAACATCCTTCCTGCAAGTGGGCCAC
This sequence comes from Oophaga sylvatica, assembly GCA_033576555.1. NCBI lineage: Eukaryota > Metazoa > Chordata > Amphibia > Anura > Dendrobatidae > Oophaga > Oophaga sylvatica. Next base: position 9,396 of record JARQOD010009595.1, read on the forward strand.
CAAAAGAAACGAGAAAGAAATTCCTGTGTCTTTAGAATTCCTCTATGCCCAGCTATCTTGGAATCGTGAATGAGTTGCAATACTCTTAATCTGACTGTTTCAGGAATATACAGACGTTGTCCCTGAATCCACACACCATTCTTAAAGACAAGACTTACGTCCCTTGGGGGTTGTGCCAAAAAGGAATCCGCATGGTATGCTTCCTTGATGTCCTTAAGTAGGTCTTGATTATGAATTACTCCTAGGAATCTAGAGTCAGGAAGAATAGTCTTAGGAGGAGTAATTGGACGTGTCTCTGCTGAGTAAATCCTAGAGAGTGCATCAGCCTTTCCATTGCGCGATCCTGGTCTATAAGAGATGATAAAATTAAATTGGTTTAAGAAAAGATTCCAGCGAGCCTGGCGAGGAGTCAGGCACTTAGCCGACCTGATAAACTCAAGGTTACGATGGTCTGTCAGGACGACTATTTGCTGTGCAGCCCCCTGAAGAAGGTGTCTCCATTCTTTGAAGGCGGCAATAATGGCCAACAACTCTCTATTGCCCACATCGTAGTTCCTCTCAGCCGAAGACAACTGCTGGGAAAAGAAGGCACAGGGATGCAAGACATTCTTCTCACCTGTTCTCTGAGAGAGTATAGCTCCAACGGCACAGTCTGAAGCATCCACCTCTATTATGAAGGCAAGCTCGGGGTTGGGATGTACTAGGATAGGTGCAGTGGTAAATTTATCTTTTAGACGGGAAAATGCTTCCTGGGCTTGGGGAGTCCAGGAAAACCTAGACTCTTTCCGGGTAAGTTGAGTGATAGGTGACACTACCTCAGAGAAATTTCTAATGAAACGTCTATAGAAGTTGGCAAACCCGATGAAGCGCTGTACCTCCTTCACATTTCTAGGACTTGGCCAATCCTTGATGGCTTGGGTTTTGCTTCCATCCATACTAATTCCTTGTGTAGACAGTACATACCCCAGAAATTGAATTTCGGTCCTATGGAATTCACACTTTTCAAGTTTGATGTAAAGATGATTTTGTCTTAGACGTTCCAAGACCATTCTCACATGTCCATGATGTTCCTCTGTGGAGTTAGAAAAAATTAGAATATCATCCAAATAAATTACCACGAATGTATCTAGGAGATCCCTGAAGATGTCATTCACCAAGTGTTGGAAAGTGGCTGGGGCGGTACTCAGACCAAAAGGCATAACTAGATATTCAAAGTGTCCATAGCGTGACCTGAATGCAGTCTTCCATTCATCCCCAGGTCTAATACGGACTAAGTTATAGGCCCCACGAAGATCTAGTTTAGAAAAAATTTTGGCATGTCGCACTCTCTCCAATAACTCAGGGATTAAAGGCAATGGATAACGGTTTCTAATAGTAACCTTATTGAGTTCCCTATAGTCTACGCATGGTCTCAGAGATCCATCTTTCTTCTTTACAAAGAAGATGGGTGCACCTGCAGGAGATGAAGAGGGGCGTATGAAGCCCTTGGCTAGATTTTCATCTATGTAATCCTTTAAAGCCTTTAGCTCGGGCCCCGCCAGGGGGTAGATCTTACCAAAAGGTATCTCTGCTCCAGGCAATAATTCAATTGGACAATCATATGGACGGTGAGGAGGAAGCTGGTCAGCGTTCTTCTTGTCACATAAATCCACATAGTCCTGGTATACAGCTGGTAGTTCAGGGACTGACATGATTCCTTTAGGAACAGAGCAAGCTGAAACTTTTGGACTCATCTGTTTCTCTGGAAAGTGTAATTCCTTGGTCTCCCAGTTAATGGTAGGATTCTGAGCCTGCAGCCATGGTAGCCCTAGAATAATGGGAAAGTGGGGAGAAGAGATAAGCATAAAGGACAGTTTCTCTTGATGATCTTTACCCATAAGAACCCTCAAAGGCTCTGTTTCCTGATCCACTGGTCCAGAGGTCAGCAGGGAGCCATCCACAGTTTCCATCTGTACTGGAGTAGCCTTCTTCACTGAACGTATTCCCTGTTTCAGAGCAAAGGAGACATCCATAAAATTTCCACTTGCCCCTGAGTCGATCATAGCAGAGCTAGACACCCAAGCTGAGTCAACCCAGAGTTTGATGGAAAGAAAGCAATGAGAATTGTTTTTCTTACAACTCAGCTGGGACACCGCTGAGGAAACTTGAAAAATGGCAGCGTTTACACAGTCAACGTCCTCAGAGGTAACGGAGTTTAAGTCCGAGAAATCAAGATCTGTTGCTGCAGATCTCTCTGGAGCCTGAGGCTCGGACCTGACAGATCCCCTCTCGCAACACTCACAATGAATGAGTGCTGCAGTAGTCTTACGAGAACGGCTGGGGCAGTTTATAATGAAGTGCCCTGACTTACCACAATAGAAACATAGATTCTCCTTAAAACGATGTTCCTTGCGTGCATCACTAACCCGTCGTTGTAAAGAGTCTACCTGCATGGGTTCAGGTTCAGGTTCCCGTGTAATCCTACTCAAAGGTTCCTTAGCTGGAGAGGAAGGTAGGAAAAGGTTAGTACGATTGCTTTCGAACCATCTCTCTTGCCTGCGTTCAGTCAGACGAGTATCAATACGGATGCAGTAGTTAATAAAGTCACCTAACGCAGTGGGAGGGTCGGCACGAGCAAGTTCATCCTTAATCAGTGGAGATAACCCCTTTCGAAAAATAGATTTTTTGGCGGAACTGTCCCAGGTGGTATCAAGGGCCCATCTCCTGAAATCCAAGGCATATTCAGCTACCGAGTGCTTACCTTGGCGCAAAGCTAACATGGCTGCTTCAGCTGTTGCACCTCGATTGGGGTCATCAAACACCTGCCCCATGGCTGAAATAAAATCATCAAGGTGATTCAAACAATCATCCTCAGTCTCAATCAGAGGGTTTGCCCACATTAAAGCCTTGTTGGTAAGCAACATAATTATAGTAAGCACCTTAGATCGTTCAGTGGGAAATTGTGAAGCATGTGCAGAAAAAAAAAGATTGCATTGATTAATAAATCCCCTGAATTTCTCACGTTCACCGCCAAAACGAAAAGGGGGCAACTTGGGAATCCCAGCACTCGGGGCTACGGCAGGAGCCTGGACTCGCCCCTCTAGAACCTCAATCCTGGCTCGCAAATCCTGGGTAGTCTGTCCAACCACTTGCAAATTGTGATTATTGAGGTCCTGTAGATTTGTAAAACGGGTCTTTATATTCTGCAAATCTGCAAGGATATTATCAGTCACTCCGCAAAGTTCCTTTATGCGGGCCTCCATTTTCCAGATCTTTTAAGACAGGATTACTGGAAGAAGAGGAGAGAAAAAAAAACAATAGTGTTCACCTGTGGCAACACTGCAGAGAGAAAAAAAAATTAAGGGAACTGCTCACCTGGAATGGTTGTGAGAAGTCACAACCACTATCATCACAGAAAGTTTCAACCAGACATCTGATATCCAGAGTTACAGCAGACAAAAAAGAGAAAAGAAAGGAAAAAAAAAAAAACAATAGTGTTTACCTGTGGTAACACTGCAAAAAGAAAAAACTTAAGGGAATTGCTCACCTGGAATGGTTGTGAGAAGTCACAACCACTGTCATCACAGAAAGTACAACCGGACGTCTGATATCCACAGTACAGCAGACACAGCCTTCCAGACCCAGCAGACACTAACGTTTTGGCTTCAGAATCTTGTAATGTATGTAGTACAGTTCATATAGCGTCTTGTGCTTGGGTGCGATGAAAACACAGGAGTCACAGGTTTGATATAGAAAAGTCCTGTATTACTTCATGCAAGTTGGCAGAAATAGTCACACAGTTTGCAGACACAGAAACAGGAGACACAGCAGGCCAGAGTAATCCAAGCTCAGCAATCACTCTCCAATACAGATTCAGGATCTTCTTCTCTGTTACCGTAAGTCCATGCAAATGTGGGTCTTTCAAAGAGCAGGGTTCAGAGTCCACAAGTGCTTCAGAGTTCCTCAGTAGGAATAGCTGGAGTACAAGGTCCAAGGCTTACAGGAGTCAAGTCACAGGTTCACTGCAGGCTAGATTCTGAAGCACTGATTGCTCAGCTGTGGCTGCTTAAGAAGCAAAGGAGAGAATCAGGGCGGGAACATGCAAGCTGGAAACTCCATTTTGACTGAGGGCAAGATAGCTGCAGCAAGACAGAAAGTAAAATGGCTGACGAACAAACTGAGTTTCAGGAATATATACATAGAACCTTACAATGGATGTGTACATACAGATGTGTACATGTCAGTATAGATGTGAATATATAGAGGTGTACATGTCAGTATGGATGTGTATATATATAGATGTGTACATGTCAGTATGGATGATTATATATAGATGTGTATATATAGATGTGTACATGTCAGTATAGATGTGTATATATAGATGTGTACATGTCAGTATGATGTGTATATATAGATGTGTACATGTCAGTATGGATGTGTATATATAGATGTGTACATGTCAGTATGGATGTGTATAATAGAGTACATGTCAGTATAATGGTATACAGTTAGTTCATAAATATTTGGACAGAGACAACATTTATCTAATTTTGGTTCTAGACATTACCACAATGAATTTGAAACAAAACAAATCAGATGCAGTTGAAGTTCAGACTTTCAGCTTTCATTTGAGGGTATCCACATTAAAATTGGATGAAGGGTTTAGGAGTTTCAGCTCCTTAACATGTGCCACCCTGTTTTTAAAGGGACCAAAAGTAATTGGACAGATTAAATAATTGTAAATAAAATGTTCATTTCTAGTACTTGGTTGAAAACCCTTTGTTAGCAATGACTGCCTGAAGTCTTGAACTCATGGACATCACCAGACACTGTGTTTCCTTCTTTTTGATGCTCTGCCAGGCCTTCACCGCGGTGGTTTTCAGTTGTTGTTTGTTTGTGGGCTTTTCTGTCTGAAGTTTAGTCTTTAACAAGTGAAATGCATGTTCAATTGGGTTGAGATCAGGTGACTGACTTGGCCATTCAAGAATATTCCACTTCTTTGCTTTAATAAACTCCTGGGTTGCTTTGGCTTTATGTTTTGGGTCATTGTCCATCTGTAGTATGAAACGACGACCAATCAGTTTGGCTGCATTTGGCTGGATCTGAGCACACAGTATGGCTCTGAATACCTCAGAATTCATTCGGCTGTTTCTGTCCTGTGTCACATCATCAATAAACACTAGTGACACAGTGCCACTGGCAGCCATGCATGCCCAAGCCATCACACTGCTTCCGCCATGTTTTACAAATGATGTGGTATGCTTTGGATCATGAGCTGTACCACGCCTTCGCCATACTTTTCTCTTTCCATCATTCTAGTAGAGGTTGATCTTGGTTTCATCTGTCCAAAGAATGTTCTTCCAGAACTGTGCTGGCTTCTTTAGATGTTTTTTAGCAAAGTCCAGCCTAGCCTTTTTATTCTTGATTCTTATGAGTGGCTTGCACCGTGCAGTGAACCCTCTGTATTTAATTTCATGCAGTCTTCTCTTTATGGTAGATTTGGATATTGATACGCCTACCTCCTGGAGAGTGTTGTTCACTTGGTTGGCTGTTGTGAAAGGGTTTCTCTTCACCATGGAGAGTATTCTGCGATCATCCACCACTGTTGTCTTCCGTGGGCGCCCAGGTCTTTTTGCATTGATGAGTTCACCAGTGCTTTCTTTCTTTCTCAGAATGTACCAAACTGTAGATTTTGCCACTCCTAAAGTTGTAGCAATTTCTCGGATGGGTTTTTTCTGTTTTTTTGCAGCTTAAGGATAGCTTGTTTCACCTGCATGGAGAGCTCCTTTGACCGCATGTTTCCTTCACAGCTAAACCTTCCAAATGCAAACACCACACCTCAAATCAACACCAGCCCTTTTATCTGCTTAATTGAGAATGATATAATGAAGGGATTGCCCACACCTGTCCATGAAATAGCCTTGTAGTCAATTGTCCAATTACTTTTGGTCCCTTTAAAAACAGGGTGGCACATGTTAAGGAGCTGAAACTCCTAAACCCTTCATCCAATTTTAATGTGGATACCCTCAAATGAAAGCTGAAAGTCTGAACTTCAACTGCATCTGATTTGTTTTGTTTCAAATTCATTGTGGTAATGTCTAGAACCAAAATTAGATAAATGTTGTCTCTGTCCAAATATTTATGGACCTAACTGTATATAGATGTGTACATGTCAGTATTGATGTGTATATATAGATGTGTACATGTCAGTATAGATGTACATATATAGATGAGTACATGTCAGTATGGATGTGTATATACAGATGTGTACATGTCAGTATGGATGAGTATATACAGATGTGTACATGTCAGTATGGATGTGTATATATAGATGTGTACATGTCAGTATGGATGTGTATATATAGATGTGTACATGTCAGTTATAGATGTGTATATATAGATGTGTACATGTCAGTATGGATGTATATATATATATATATATATAGATGTGTACATGTCAGTTATAGATGTGTATATATAGATGTGTACATGTCAGTACAGATGTGTATATATAGCTGTGTACATGTCAGTACAGATGTGTATATATAGATGTGTACATGTCAGTTATAGATGTGTATATATAGATGTGTACATGTCAGTATGGATGTATATATATATATATATGATGTGTACATGTCAGTTATAGATGTGTATATATAGATGTGTACATGTCAGTACAGATGTGTATATATAGCTGTGTACATGTCAGTACAGATGTGTATATATAGATGTGTACATGTCAGTATAGATGTGTATATAAAGATGTGTACATGTCAGTATGGATGTGTATATATAGATGTGTACATGTCAGTATGGATGTGTATATACAGATGTGTGCATGTCAGTATGGATGTGTATATACAGATGTGTATGTCAGTATAGTTGTGAATATATAGATGTGTACATGTCAGTATGGATGTGTATATATTGTGTGACAGGGTCACTGGTTTTATATGTGAGGGGAGGTATGTGTCACACAGGATGCTCTCCTGTGTGAACTAAAACCTACTTTATTTATCTGCCAGCATGTTATATGATGGTAGGTTTTCTCTGTTAAAGGAGGTGCGGTTTTATGGGAATGTCAAAGAGGGCGGGAGGCATTCCCCCTACCTCCCCTCAGGGTGTGGCTGAGCAATGGATAAAAGCTCAGTCCTGTTTTTTTTTCTCTGAAGTGTGGTCTGGAGAAGAAAGTCTCCAGACAGTATAGAGGAAGCTGCAGAGCTTACCACAAGGACTTTAGCAGTGCAGTTTATGCTACCGAGAGCGGGTGGAACCCACTCATCTATGGACTGAGTTATTGTTTTTTTTTTTTATGTTTTCCCGTTTAACCCAGAAGGGTCATGTTTACTTTTCGTGCGAAACCTGCATGAGTTTATGGCTGATAATAAACCAGCAGAAGGAAACCTGAGAACGTGTGTCCTGAGTCTACCTCCTGGAGAGCCGAGCGAGTCGTCTTGCCACAGTTGGTGTGAGAGTGCGTGCAGGATTCCAGGAACACGTGTACCTGCTACAAAGACCGGTGGATGTCCTGGGTGAAGGCTGTCAGCCAGTCAGAGAAGTCCGGCAGCATGGAGGAGCTCGTTAAGCACCTGGTCCAGGCCCAGCAGAGCATGCAGCAGCAACACCTACAGAGCCAGCAGAGCATACAGCAGGCCCAGCAGAGCATGCAACAGCAGCACCAGGAGACGACCAAATTGTTGCTTAAGCAGATCCAGTTGCAGCAAAAGTCGCAGCAACAGCACCAGCAGGAGGCGCAACAGCAGATACAGCTTTTGGCGGACGCCATCCAGAGCAGGGCGGCCACCCCAACCCCAGGGCCGACTGATGATTCTCACGTCAGGAAGGCGGTAAGGCGGGCCATGCAGAAGATGACCCCTGGGGATGATGTAGAAGCATTTCTGACTGTTTTTGAGAGGGTGGCTGATCGGGAGAGACTTCCACCAGCACAGTGGGCAGAGGTTCTGGCGCCATATTTATCGGATGAACCCCAAAAAGCGTATTTTGACTTGGCACTGCAAGAGCTAAGGAGTATCCCAAACTAAAGACAGAGATCTTAGCACGTCTGGGAGTAAATATGGCAGTAAGAGCCCAGCGAGTTCATCACTGGGCGTATGCTAGCAACAAACCCCCTCGTTCGCAGATGTTTGACTTATTGCATCTTGTTCAGAAGTGGCTACAACCAGAGTCCTCCACTCCGGCCCAGATGGTGGAGCGGGTGGTGATTGACAGATTCATACATTCCCTTCCCAAGTCAGTACAGACCTGGGTTGCCCAGGGTGATCCCCAGAACGCAGATGACTTTATCGGCCTGGTAGAGAGGTGCCAGGTAGTTGAGAGATCTCTTGGGAAACCGGATGCAGTCATTTCTCCCTACTGGGATACCCAAAAGGGGGTGGGTTCACCACGGAAGGGGTCTAGAGCCACCACTGGGGGGCGTCCCACTCCTATTAAAGGGGCCTTTAGAACAATTGGGAAAGATATACTTTGCTGGCGATGTCACAACCCAGGACATATAGCTGCCAAGTGTCAAATGTCCCCTGAGCCCATGGACTGCAGCCTAGGCAGACGGGTCTCCTATTATGCCTATCCAGCCTGTAGCGTGGACTGTCGACCTGGCGAAGGACAGCAGGCGTGTGCAGTATCCATTAATGGAATAAAAGTACTTGGGCTGTTGGACTCCAGGAGTCTGGTGACCTTGATCAGAGCATCCCTTCCCCACCAGTTGATCCCTTCCAAAACCCTGGGTGTTCGGTGCATCCATGGTGACGCCAAGGACTATCCCGTGGCCACAGTAACAGTGGGGACAGACTGTGGTGCCCAGTCCCATGAAGTCGGGGTGGTAAAGGACCTGATACATCCCGTCATATTGGGCCGTGATTTTTCCTTATTCTGGGACTTGTGGGGAAGGGGAACTGGACTAAGTAACATGGGGAAAAGCGAGATCCTTGAAGAAGAACCTCCGGCAGAGTTCCCACTGTGCGTCCTTGTCGGTGATGAGGGTGAGACGGTGACCGAGGAGACTGACCTACCTGCGTTAGATATGTCCAGAGAGAACTTTGGGACTGCTCAAATTCGAGACCTGACATTAAAAGGGGCATTCGACCAGGTTACTGTATGTAATGGGGTTGCCCAAGAGTCGGGGGCCGACACCAGATTCCCCCACTTTGCAGTACAGGGGGAGTTGCTATATCGGGTGGCCAAACTGAGGGGCGGTGAGATAGTGGAACAGCTGTTAGTGCCGGGGCCATACAGACGGCGGGTGCTAGATATGGCCCATTCACATGTTCTGGGGGGACACCTAGGGGTCGAGAAAACTCAGGAGAGAATACTGAGGAGGTTTTATTGGCCAGGGTGTTATCGAGAAATTCAAAACTTTTGTAGGTCCTGCCCCACCTGCCAAATGACCGCTCCCTCCTCCCACTTCCGTAGCCCCTTAGTTCCACTACCTGTGATAGAGGTTCCCTTTGAGAGGATTGCCATGGACCTCGTGGGCCCCATAGTCAAATCAGCTCGGGGCCACCAATATATCCTGGTCGTCATGGACTATGTGACTCGGTATCCAGAAGCGGTTCCCCTAAGGAACATGTCCAGTAAGAGTATAGCCCGAGAGTTGGTCCATATTTTTGCTCGGACAGGTCTACCAAAAGAGATTCTAACAGACCAAGGAACCCCCTTCATGAGCAAGGTGATGAAGGAGCTATGCAGAGTCCTTCAGATAACTCAGCTGCGGACCTCGGTCTATCATCCACAAACGGACGGCCTAGTGGAACGCTTCAACAAGACCTTAAAGGCGATGCTCAAGAAGGTCGTTGAAAAGGATGGGAGAGACTGGGACTACCTGCTCCCATTTCTGCTTTTCTCGGTCAGAGAAGTTCCTCAAGCCTCCACGGGCTTCTCTCCATTTGAGCTCCTATATGGGCGGCATCCAAGAGGTCTCCTAGACATCGCCAAGGAAACTTGGGAGGCTGAAGTCACGCCACACCGGAGTATCATCGAACATGTCGCCCAGTTACAGGAGAGAATGTCAAAGGTGATGCCCATCGTAAAGGAACATCTCCTCCAGACGCAGGAAGCCCAGGCGAGGGTCTATAACCGGTCGGCAAGACTAAGACAGTTCCAGCCCGGAGACCGTGTTTTGGTGCTGATCCCTACCGTCGAGAGCAAGTTCCTCGCCAAATGGCAAGGTCCATACGAGGTGGTGGAGAAAGTCAGCGAGGTTAATTATAAAGTTCACCAGCCTGGCCGAAGGAAGGCACATCAAGTATATCATATAAACTTGCTCAAGCCGTGGCGGGACCGTGAACCTGTGGAAACTCCTTGCCTGGGAGCCGCACCAGAAGGCAAGGAACCTTGGGAGGAGGTCACTATTGCAGAGACTCTATCACCGGCCCAGAAGCAACAGTGTCGAGAATTACTACAGCAGAATCGGGAGCTGTTCTCAGAGTTGCCAGGGCATACACAAGTGGTAGAGCATGACGTGCTGACAGAACCGCATGTACGAGTGAATTTGAAGCCGTATCGGATTCCGGAAGCACGCCGGGAGGTGATCTCGGCTGAGGTGAAGAGGATGTTAGACCTCGGGGTAATAGAGGAGTCAAAGAGTGGGTGGTCGAGCCCAATCGTCCTCGTGCCGAAACCCAATGGAGAGTGGAGGTTTTGTAATGACTACCGTCGGCTAAATGAGGTATCCAAGTGTGACGCGTACCCAATGCCCCGCGTCGACGAACTCATCGAGAGGCTTGGACCGGCGAGGTACATCACCACTCTTGACCTGACGAAGGGCTACTGGCAGACCCCATGTCCCAGATGGCTAAAGAGAAGACGGCTTTCTCAACACCTGATGGCTGTTTTCAATACGTGCGGATGCCGTTCGGACACCAGGGGGCCCCAGCCACTTTCCAGAGGGCTATGGATCGGATCCTAGCCCCACATAAGAAGTATGCCGCAGCCTACCTTGACGACATTGTGGTCTTTAGCCCAGACTGGGCTAGTCACCTACCAAAACTACAGGCCGTTTTGGATGCGCTAAGGGAAGCAGGATTTACCATAAATCCGAGAAAGTGTGCCATCGGAAAAGAGGAGGCCAAGTACCTGGGCTATATTGTTGGGAGAGGCGAAATAAAGCCGCAAATCAAGAAGTGGAGGCTATACAAACCTGGCCGCAACCGCTCTCAAAGAAGCAGGTGAAAGCATTCCTGGGAATGGTGGGATACTACCGGCGGTTTATCCCGAATTTCGCCACGATTGCCGCCCCACTAACAGATCTTCTAAAAGGCACCAAATCAACCATGGTGAAATGGACGGAAGAAACGGAGACCGCATTTCAAAAGCTGAAGCTAACACTGTGCAAGCAGCCTGTCCTGGTCGCGCCAGACTTTAAGAAAGAATTTGTGGTCCAGACGGACGCATCAGAGGTTGGTCTAGGGGCCGTACTCTCCCAAGAAATAAATGGGGAAGAACATCCCATTCTCTATCTAAGCCGAAAGCTGTCCTCCTGCGAGAAGAACTACGCCATAGTAGAGAAAGAGTGTTTAGCCATAAAATGGGCCGTGGATACACTGAAATATTACCTACTAGGCCGGAAGTTTAAATTAGTATCAGACCATGCCCCGTTGAGATGGTTGAGGGAAAAGAGGGGAAAAAATGCTAGGGTAATTAGATGGTTCCTAGAGCTTCAAGATTTTAACTTTCACGTGGAGCATAGGCCAGGGAAGTTACATGGGAATGCAGATGCCCTCTCTAGGATTCCCTGTCTGGTGTCAGAAAGTGCCCAAACCCCTGGCTTTGGGCAGAGGGGGGGAATATGTGACAGGGTCACTGGTTTTATATGTGAGGGGAGGATGTGTCACACAGGATGCTCTCCTGTGTGAACTAAAACCTACTTTATTTATCTGCCAGCATGTTATATGATGGTAGGTTTTCTCTGTTAAAGGAGTTGCGGTTTTATGGGAATGTCAAAGAGGGCGGGAGGCATTCCCCCTACTTCCCCTCAGGGTGTGGCTGAGCAATGCATAAAAGCTCAGTCCTGTTTTTTTTTCTCTGGTGTGGTCTGGAGAGGAAAGTCTCCAGACAGTATAGTGGAAGCTGCCAAGCTTTCCACAAGGACTTTAGCTGTGCAGTTTATGCTACGGAGAGCGGGCGGAACCCACTCCTCTATGGACTGAGTTATTGGTTTTTTTTTTTATGTTTTGCCGTTTAACCCAGAGGGGTCATGTTTACTTTTCCTGCGAAACCTGCATGAGTTTATGGCTGATAATAAACCAGCAGAAAGAAAACCCAGAGAACGTGTGTCCTGAGTCTACCGTCAGGAGAGCCGAGCGAGTCGTCTTACCACAGTTGGTGTGAGAGTGCGTGCAGGATTCCAGGAACACGTGTACCTGCCACAAAGACCGGTGGATGTCCTGGGTGAAGGCTGCCAGACAGCTAGAGAAGTCCGGCAGCATGGAGGAGCTCGTTAAGCACCTGGTCCAGGCCCAGCAGAACATCTACAGAGCAACACCTACAGAGCCAGCAGAGCAATACAGCAGAGCCAGCAGAGCATACAGCAGGCCCAGCAGAGCATGCAGCAGCAGCACCAGGAAACGACCAAACTGTTGCTTCAGCAGATCCAGTTGCAGCAAAAGTCGCAGCAGCAGCACCAGCAGGAGGCGCAACAGCAGATACAGCTTTGGCGGACGCCATCCAGAGCAGGGCGCCCACCCCAACCCAGGGCCGACTGATGATTCTCACGTCAGGAAGGCGGTAAGGCGGGCCATGCAGAAGATGACCCCTGGGGATGATGTGGAAGCATTTCTGACTGTTTTTGAGAGGGTGGCTGATCGGGAGAGACTTCCACCAGCACAGTGGGCAGAGGTTCTGGCGCCATATTTATCGGGTGAACCCCAAAAAGCGTATTTTGACTTGGCGCTGCAAGATGCTAAGGAGTATCCCAAACTAAAGACAGAGATCTTAGCACGTCTGGGAGTAAATATGGCAGTAAGAGCCCAGCGAGTTCATCACTGGGCATATGCTAGCAACAAACCCCCTCGTTCACAGATGTTTGACCTATTGCATCTTGTTCAGAAGTGGCTCCAACCGGAGTCCTCCACTCCAGCCCAGATGGTTGAGCGGGTGTTGATTGATAGATTCATGCATTCCCTTCCAAGTCAGTACAGACCTGGGTTGCCCAGGGTGATCCCCAGAACGCAGATGACTTTATCGGCCTGGTAGAGAGGTACCAGGTAGTTGAGAGATCTCTTGGGAAACCGGATGCAGTCATTTCTCCCTACTGGGATACCCAAAAGGGGGTGGGTTCACCACGGAAGGGGTCTAGAGCCACCACTGGGGGGCGTCCCACTCCTATTGAAGGGGCCTTTAGAACAGTTGGGAAAGATATAGTTTGCTGGCGATGCCACAACCCTGGACATGTAGCCGCCAAGTGTCAAATATCCCCTGAGCCCATGGACTGCAGCCTAGGCAGACGGGTCTCCTATTATGCCTATCCAGCCTGTAGCGTGGACTGTCGACCCGGCAAGGGACCGCAGGCGTGTGCAGTATCCATTAATGGAATAAAAGTGCTTGGGCTGTTGGACTCCGGGAGTCTGGTGACCTTGATCAGAGCATCCCTTCCCCACCAGTTGATCCCTTCCAAAACCCTGGGTGTTCGGTGCATCCATGGTGACGCCAAGGACTATCCCGTGGCCACAGTAACAGTGGGGACAGACTGTGGTGCCCAGTCCCATGAAGTCGGGGTGGTAAAGGACCTGATACATCCTGTCATATTGGGCCGTGATTTTTCCTTATTCTGGGACTTGTGGGGGAAGGTGTCATGGGTGCATCGCCACGAAGATTGTCGCGATTGCACATTCTGACTTCTCGCAGCTGAGTTGCTGTTTCTTTGTGTTTGGTAATGAGGGAGTTAATTTTACCTAACTCTTTGCTAAGACTAGGTCCAGCCTCGCCCGGCTGCTTTTGATTATGTTCTAATTAGCTTCCTTTATATAGCTGCCAGTCTGCTGGTTAGATGCCGGTGAAAGCATTCATACAGACTGCAGATAGGATCGGTTCTGAGAAGACTTAAGCTAAGAGCTCTTTTGTTGTTTCTCCTCACCTTGCTTATAGTTTATCTCCTAGACCTTTGGTGTTCCCTCTGTGTTTTAATGTTGTATGCAAGACAGTATTTACTTTATCCCCTGTCTGTCTGGTTTGTCTATACTGTTTGTTAACCTTTACCTGTCCATTCCCTATGGTGGTAATCAGGGTCCTTCTAAGGACTAGATTACAGTGGTCAGGGATTTATAGGAGACAGGGTTTACGCTGGTGGCCTGGACCTCTGTACCATTAACAGTACCTCCAGGTAGAGGGACTAGTCAGGACCCCAGTTTAGGGTCAGCATAGACCCCGGTCCACCTCTAGCCAGAGACAGCGTGAAAAGGATTCAGTATTGACCCACAGGATATTATGTCAGGTAATACTATGCTATATATACATGTTAATGTTACCTATTTATATGTTATATAGAATGTTGTCCCACTTGATAGATTGCTGACATTATATATTTATACATCTGCTAGACAGCGTGACATTAGGGAACTGGACTAAGTAGCATGGGAAAAAGCGAGATCCTTGAAGAAGAACCCCCGACAGAGTCTCAGAGAGAGGAGTTCCCACTGTGCGTCCTTGTCGGTGATGAGGGTGAGACGGTGACCGAGGAGGCCGACCTACCTGCGTTAGATATGTCCAGAGAGAACTTTGGGACTGCTCAAGTTCGAGACCTGACCTTAAAAGGGGCGTTCGACCAGGTTACTGTATGTAATGGGGTTGTCCAAGAGCCGGGGGCCGACACCAGATTCCCCCACTTTGCAGTACAGGGGAGTTGCTATATCGGGTGGCCAAACTGAGGGGGGTGAGATAGTGGAACAGCTGTTAGTGCCGGGGCCATACAGACGGCGGGTGCTAGACATGGCCCATTCACATGTTCTGGGGGGACACCTAGGGGTTGAGAAAACTCAGGAGAGGATACTGAGGAGGTTTTATTGGCCAATGTGTTATCGAGAAATTCAAAACTTTTGTAGGTCCTGCCCCACCTGCCAAATAACCGCTCTCCTCCCACTTCCGTAGCCCCTTAGTTCCACTACCTGTGATAGAGGTTCCCTTTGAGAGGATTGCCATGGACCTCGTGGGCCCCATAGTCAAATCAGCTTGGGGCCACCAATATATCCTGGTCGTCATGGACTATGCGACTCTGTATCCAGAAGCGGTTCCCCTAAGGAACATGTCCAGTAAAAGTATAGCCCGAGAGTTGGTCCATATTTTTGCTCGGACAGGTCTACCAAAAGAGATCCTAACAGACCAAGGAATCCCCTTCATGAGCAAGGTGATGAAGGAGCTTTGCAGAATCCTTCAGATAACTCAGCTGCGGACCTTGGTTTATCATCCACAAACGGACGGCCTAGTGGAACGCTTCAACAAGACCTTAAAGGCGATGCTCAAGAAGGTCGTTGAAAAGGATGGGAGAGACTGGGACTACCTGCTCCCATTTCTGCTTTTCTCGGTCAGAGAAGTTCCTCAAGCCTCCACGGGCTTCTCTCCATTTGAGCTCTTATATGGGCGGCATCCAAGAGGTCTCCTAGACATCGCCAAGGAAACTTGGGAGGCTGAAGTCACGCCACACCGGAGTATCATCGAACAAGTCGCCCAGTTACAGGAGAGAATGTCAAAGGTGATGCCTATCGTAAAGTAACATCTCCTCCAGGCGCAGGAAGCCCAGGCGAGGGTCTATAACCGGTCGGCGAGACTAAGACAGTTCCAGCCCGGAGACCGTGTTTTGGTGCTGATCCCTACCGTCGAGAGCAAGTTCCTCGCCAAATGGCAAGGTCCATACGAGGTGGTGGAGAAAGTCAGCGAGGTTAATTATAAAGTCCACCAGCCTGGCCGAAGGAAGGCACATCAAATATATCATATAAACTTGCTCAAGCCGTGGCGGGACCGTGAACCTGTGGAAACTCCTTGCCTGGGAGCCGCACCGGAAGGCAAGGTGGAGGAAGTCACTATTGCAGAGACTCTATCACCGGCCCAGAAGCAACAGCGTCGAGAATTACTACAGCGGATCGGGACTTGTTCTCAGAGTTGCCGGGGCATACACAAGTGATAGAGCATGACGTGCTGACAGAACCGCATGTACGAGTGAATTTGAAGCCGTATCGGATTCCGGAAGCACGCCGGGAGGTGATCTCGGCTGAGGTGAAGAGGATGTTAGACCTCGGGGTAATAGAGGAGTCAAAGAGTGGGTGGTCGAGCCCAATCGTCCTCGTGCCGAAACCCAATGGAGAGTGGAGGTTTTGTAATGACTACCGTCGGCTAAATGAGGTATCCAAGTGTGACGCGTACCCGATGCCCCGCGTCGACAAACTCATCGAGAGGCTTGGACCGGCGAGGTACATCACCACTCTTGACCTGATGAAGGGCTACTGGCAGATCCCCATGTCCCAGATGGCTAAAGAGAAGACGGCTTTCTCAACACCGGATGGCTGTTTTCAAT
Source organism: Oophaga sylvatica (assembly GCA_033576555.1). NCBI lineage: Eukaryota > Metazoa > Chordata > Amphibia > Anura > Dendrobatidae > Oophaga > Oophaga sylvatica. The sequence continues at coordinate 25,894 of JARQOD010009595.1, forward strand.
ACACGCGGATGCCGTTCGGACTACAGGGGGCCCCAGCCACTTTCCAGAGGGCTATGGATCGGATCCTAGCCCCACATAAGAAGTATGCCGCAGCCTACCTCGACGACATTGTGGTCTTTAGCTCAGACTGGGCTAGTCATCTACCTAAACTACAGGCCGTTTTGGACGCGCTAAGGAAAGCAGGATTTACCATAAATCCGAAAAAGTGTGCCATCGGAAAAGAGGAGGCCAAGTACCTGGGCTATGTTGTTGGGAGAGGCGAAATAAAGTCCGCAGATCAAGAAAGTGGAGGCAATTAAAACCTGGCCGCAACCGCTCTCAAAGAAGCAGGTGAAAGCATTCCTGGGAATGGTGGGATACTACCGGCGGTTTATCCCGAATTTTGCCACGATTGTCGCCCCACTAACAGATCTTCTAAAAGGCACCAAATCAACCATGGTGAAATGGACGGAAGAAACGGAGACCGCGTTTCAAAAGCTGAAGCTAACACTGTGCAAGCAGCCTGTCCTGGTCGCGCCAGACTTTAAGAAAGAATTTGTGGTCCAGACTGACGCATCAGAGGTTGGTCTAGGGGCCGTACTCTCCCAAGAAATAAAGGGGAAGAACATCCCATTCTCTATCTAAGCCGAAAGCTGTCCTCCTGCGAGAAGAACTACGCCATAGTAGAGAAAGAGTGTTTAGCCATAAAATGGGCCGTGGATACACTGAAATATTACCTACTAGGCCGGAAGTTTAAATTAGTATCAGACCATGCCCCGTTGAGATGGTTGAGGGAAAAGAGGGGAAAAAATGCTAGGGTAACTAGATGGTTCCTGAGCTTCAAGAGTTTAACTTTCACGTGGAGCATAGGCCGGGGAAGTTACATGGGAATGCAGATGCCCTCTCTAGGATTCCCTGTCTGGTGTCAGAAGGTGCCCAAACCCCCGGCTTTGGGCAGAGGGGGGGAATATGTGACAGTGTCACTGGTTTTATATGTGAGGGGAGGTATGTGTCACACAGGATGCTCTCCTGTGTGAACTAAGACCTACTTTATTTATCTGCCAGCATGTTGTATGTTAAAAGGGTGTGGCTGAGCAATGTATAAAAGCTCAGTCCTGTTTTTTTTTCTCTGGTGTGGTCTGGAGAGGAAAGTCTCCAGACAGTATAGTGGAAGCTGCCAAGCTTTCCACAAGGACTTTAGCTGTGCAGTTTATGCTACCGAGAGCGGCGGAACCCACTCCTCTATGGACTGAGTTATTGTTTTTTTTTTATGTTTTGCCGTTTAACCCAGAGGGGTCATGTTTACTTTTCCTGCGAAACCTGCATGAGTTTATGGCTGATAATAAACCAGCAGAAAGAAAACCCAGAGAACGTGTGTCCTGAGTCTACCTTCAGGAGAGCCGAGCGAGTCGTCTTACCACAATATATAGATGTGTACATGTCAGTATGGATGATTATATATAGATGTGTATATATAGATGTGTACATGTCAGTATAGATGTGTATATATAGATGTGTACATGTCAGTATAGATGTGTATATATAGATGTGTACATGTCAGTAAAGATGTGTATATATAGATGTGTACATGTCAGTATGAATGTGTATATATAGATGAGTACATGTCAGTATGGATGTGTATATATAGATGTGTACATGTCAGTATGGATGTGTATATATAGAGGTGTACATGTCAGTATGGATGTGTATATATAGATGTGTACATGTCAGTATGGATGTGTATATATAGATGTGTACATGTCAGTATAGATGTGTATATATAGATGTGTACATGTCAGAATGGATGTGTATATATAGATGTGTACATGTCAGTATAGATGTGTGTATATATAGATGTTATATATATATATTGTGTACATGTCAGTATAGATGTGTATATATAGATGTGTACATGTCAGTATAGATGTGTGTATATATAGATGTGTACAGTTATGGCCAAAAGTTTTGAGAATGACACAAATATTATATTTTCACATGATCTGCTGCCCTCTGGTTTTTATGTGTGTTTGACAGATGTTTTTATCACAGACAGAAATATAACAATTGCAAACATATGAGTAACAAAAGCTTATATTGACAGTTAGAATGAGTTAATGCAGCAAGTCAATATTTGCAGTGTTGACCCTTCTTCTTCAGGACCTCTGCAATTCTCCCTGGCATGCTCTCAATCAACTTCTGGACCAAATCCTGACTGATAGCAGTCCATTCTTGCACAATCAATGCTTTCATTTTGTCAGAATTTTTAGGTTTTTGTTTGTCCACCCGTCTCTTGATGATTGACCACAAGTTCTCAATGGGATTAAGATCTGGGGAGTTTCCAGGCAATGGACCCAAAATCTCGATGTTTTGTTCCCTGAGCCATTTAGTTATCACCTTTGCTTTATGGCAAGGTGCTCCATCATGCTGGAAAAGGCATTGTTGATCGCCAAACTGCTCTTGGAGGGTTGGGAGAAGTTGCTCTTGGAGGACATTCTGGTACCATTCTTTATTCATGGCTGTGTTTTTAGGCAAGACTGTGAGAGAGCCGATTCCCTTGGCTGAGAAGCAACCCCACACTGAATGGTTTCAGGATGCTTAACAGTTGGCAGAGGGCATGAACTTTTGGTGCGTACCTGCTTCCGTTAGGCCTTTTTGTGCAAAAAATGAAATGATTACTGGCAACGTGGGTTTTCTTTTAGAATATCAGTCTGTCCATGATGTTTTTCTAGAGTGAAGTGGGGTTCTTTGCTGCCCTCCTTGAGACCAGGCCTTGCTCCAAGAGGGCTCCGCCTCACAGTGGTGTGATGCACTCACACCTGCCTGCTGCCCTTCCTGAGCAAGCTCTGATGGGTGGTAGCCCGATCCCGCAGCTGAAACACTTTTAAGAGACGGTCCGGCGCTTTTGGGTCTTTCGGCCCCTGGAGCCTTTTTTGGGAACAATGGAAAACCCCTCCTTGAAGTTCTTGGGGGGTGATGCGATAGATTGTTGTGAGGGCAATCTTTTTTACTGCGAACTTTCCCTGTTAGGGCCCTTTTTGGCTTGCAAGATGACTGCACGGTTTCTTTAAGATAAACCAGTTAAAGAAGAAAACAAGTGCAAGCCCCAGTTCCTTTTTAAAATGTCCATGGTGCACTTACTTTAAACAGACAGTTGCTCCAGCCCTGCCTCATCAACCCCACACCCGTGTTAAGGAGCAACACGAAAAAATTGCTGCCCCTTTTAAAGCAGGGGTGCAATGATGTTGAAGTTTTTTGGGGGATAAAGTCATTTTCTAGCCAAATATTGACTTTGCCGTAATTTCTGTTAAACGATCACTCTTTCAACTTTGGGTATATGCAAAATTTTTTCCCAAAAAAAAGTGAAGCAGAACTTTTTAAAATTAATATTGTGTCATTTTCAAAAAATTTTGGGCCTGATTTACTGTATTAGATTGTATAATCGTGTTTCCCCTAGTAAAAGTGTTTAAATTTTTTTTTCCCCCAAAAAAATTTTTTTATTTGGGGTATGTCATAAAAAAAAATTATGATTAACCCCTTTCAGTAACCCCCCCTGTATTTAATTGGGAACCTGGGATTAATGGGTTTTTAAGATATACCCCAGTATGAGTGTTATGTTTTAGGTATGATTAATAATTGTATTCGTGGGGTTTCCCTTAAAGAAAAATCAAAGGGTTGAGTGGTCCCCCGCAGGTGGGGTTTGGTTACTTCCCGGTGAAAATTTTCCCTTATTTAAATTTTTTTGCCCCCAAAAAGTATAGTTGGGCCCAATGAGGGGGGTAAGTTTTCCCCGTTTCCGTACTGATGAAAGTGTGACTTCAAAGAAAGTTTTAAAACCCGAGAAATTCCCCGGGGGTGGGGAAAAAAGCGGGACCCGGTTAGGGAAGGGGCCCCTGGCAAGGGGGGGTAAAAATGTATTTTTTGGTGGGAATGGAGGGGGAAAAAGGGGGGGGGGAAAATGGGCGAAGAAGTTGATGAGAGGGGGGCAAACCCCCCCGTTTCCCGAAAAAAGAAAAATGTCTTTTTTGGGAGGTTTTATTTTTGAACTCCCCCATAGTTTAAATGGGGGGTCATGCGGGAAACAAGATGGTAATGTCAGAAGATGTGTTAAAAAAATGTTTTTAATGTCTAGAGTGTTTAGAATTGTACATGTCAGTAGAATAAAGATTTTACATGTCAGTATGAGTGAAAATATTTGATGTTACATTCAGTATAAATGGTATAAAGTTGACATTCGTTGGGGTTGTATATAAATGGATGCGTTTTGTGTTATATAATTGTCATGTCTATGATGTGTATATTTAAAAATGGTTACATGTCGTATGGGTGTGAAAAGATGGTACATGTCTATAGATGTTGTAAATAAATTTTACATGTAAATATGGGTGTGTATATTATAATGGTAATGTCAGTATAATGTGTATATAAGATGTGTTTCAGTCGTATGATTGTATATATAGATGTGTCATGTCAGATGGGTTGTATATAAGAGTGACAGTCTATAGGTGTTAATGATGGTACGGGGCAAAGTGGTTATAAGATTGACATGTCGTTATGTGTAAATTTTTAATGTTACATGTCAGTATAATGTTTTATTTGATGTGTAAGTCAGTATGGAGGTATATAAAAAGTGTAAATTAGATGATGTGTTAAAAATGTGTAAGTCATATAAATTGTTATATAGAAAATTTTACATGTCAGTAGAATAAGATTTGTAATGTCAGTATAAAAGTGTAATATAGATGTTAATGTCATGGGTTTTGTAAATAGATGTGTACATGTATTTTAAAATGTGGGGGTTATAATAAGTGTACATGTCGTTTAAAAATGTTATATTGATGTGAACA
>JARQOD010009596.1:0-30715 GCA_033576555.1 Oophaga sylvatica
TGACTCATTCCCGGGGAGTTCTCCCAAAGGGGTCAATGGGACGCCCCTAGGGACGGTGAGGGGGAAGGATCTCCCAGCTTTTTAAGAAAAACGCTGCAACGCCAATTATTTAGGAAGTAAAGTAAGATCTCATATCCTGAGGGTCCCAATGCATCCCTCAACATCTCCCTTACAGCCCCCCAACCCAAATTTCCTCCCAAGATCCACTAAAATGGGGGAGTGAAACGGAGCCAGGGCCCCCCACAAAACCGTCTATTCCCCGGGGAATGACCAAATTTGAATAACTCCAAAGGAGGGGGACATTGACAACGGAAAGGGAAGGTCTGATGTGTATTGGTAAAGGGCATTTTCCCCCCTCACTACTCAACATTTGGGGGTTTTGGCAGCTCACCAGAGGATGATGGCGGAGAGCGAAGGTAAGGACATGAAATTTTTCCTTCGGCTCCAAGCCCACACAAAACTGACGTTAAATGGATGACCAAAAATGATTATCCCCCTAAAGGCAACTTGGACGTGTACACCTTGTCATGAACCCCACCAAGGGTTTACTAGACGCGGTCTTTCCTGCCGCAGGGACTTTATTACAAAATGCCCACTTTTTTCAAGCATTACAAGTCCCGGGTACTCCAGGGGCCCGGGGTCCGCTCGAGAAATCTCCATGGCCTCGGGGGAATCGGGCGCCTGACGGAAAAATTCAAAGGCGGCAAAGGTGGTCCACCGGAACCTCTGCCACACGGGGCCCGCCCCAACCCCCCTCGTTAAAAACAGGGGTCATGCGGGGGATAGGTAAGGACTCCCCGTTGCAGATCCCCTGGGGACAATATCCTTCACGGGCTCCTTTTCCCCCCATACACTGGTATAAGGATTATCTGGCCACACCGCTCAGGGGCCCAAATCCAAATTTGGAGGGCAAACTGGCTGCCATGGATAAACCCCTGGGGATGCAACTTTTTGGAGACCCCGAACGGGGTACCGAGGTCCAAAAAAAAACCTTTTCAAGTGCCCAAAGAAAGAGGAGCACTCTGCACCACATGATCATGGGCCCCACCCCAACGGCGGCCCACTCCAACCCCGCCTGACAAAAGGGATATAAAAACCCCACTTTCGCCCGTCCGGGAAAACGGCACCAAACTCAAAATGTAGGAGCCGACGAAAAAAACCCCGAAATTGTTTTACTGTCACCAAAACTTGTCTGGAAGTGGAGGCGGAAATAGTGGGAGCAGGGGGGGCAGGGGACAAACTGGCTGCGGAAACACTAGCACCAAACCCGCACTGGGGTAACATCCACAGCTGGGGTTGGGCGCTCAATTCCAAACATACCCCCAGCTGCTGGATAAAAACCCTGCAACCTAGCGTCCGCCATTTTACCAGCCAACCCTGGCGCAGTATCTGTAGGGCTGCGGAATGCAAAAAAAATATAAATAAAAGTGCGTTCCAGCCAGGTCCACCGTGCGGGCTACCTGCTGCTGGGAGGGGGGAAAGGGGAACTCTGACTTCAAAGAGAAAAATTTTAGACACGGGGGCCCTATAGGGGTTACAACTCTTTTTACATCACAGTGCCTAAGGAGAAAAACAGAGATAGGGACTGTGTCGTTAACTGCACAGGAATGCCAGAAAACGCTCTGCAAACAGCATCCATAAACCAATCAGCCCAAACAGACAATCCCCACCAGAAACCCGGGTATTCTAGGGCTTTTTTCACCAACCCTAAACACTGCATACATTCCCTCAGGGGATGTCCGGGTTTCTGGGGCTTTTCAGCCGAGCCCTACACATCGTGCAAGATCACACGGCCAAAGCACATATTAATTGAACTACCATCCACACCAGGCCACCCTTTTATATACAATACAGGACCTGCCAGATAAGAACCATAAAACTGCCCCAGAACAAAAAGGTTTTCGGCCCTTTCCTGGGGGAAAATTGGGACGCGCAGTACCTGACAGGTGACTCCTGACTCCAATGAAGATTTTCCCCTGGGCAGCTCAGAAGGGGAAAGCAAGGACTTTGTCACAAAGACGTCTGCTCACCGCAAACCAGCCTGCTACAACAGCAGAACCGGAGAGGCACATAATCCTCTGCACAATTTTTAAACCGGCAGACGCTGGGACCGACGTCTAGCTGAGCAAGTCCACTGGGGCCGGGAAGGGAGGGGAGACCGCAGCAGGACAGCTTGAATTCCCCCTGTCAAAGCGGGAACTCGATCCCTAACAATGAGAAGTACAATATTCATGAAAAAAAAAAATCTCAAATCAGTGGGACCTTAAAGTGTTCCAGATTAAAACCCTCAAAAATGAAGGGGTCAAAAATTTGAAAAATTGGCCTGGTGCACCTGTCTGCAGATGTATAAATTTTAAAAGTCAGTAATCTATCAAATGGGAAACATTCAAAAATAACATATAAATAGGAACATTAAAAGTAATTACATAGATTTCCTACATAATATCCTGGGGTCCCAAAACTAAACCTTTTCACCGTCTTGCAGGGTGGGAAACCGGTCTAGCGACCCTAAACTGGGGCCTGATACCCTCTACCTGGAGGACTGTTAAGGACGAGCCAGGGGGACCACGAAACCCTGTCCCTATAAATCCCCGACCACTGTTCTATCCTTTAAAACCCTGATTTCCACCATAGGGGAAGGGCAGTAAAGGTTAAAAACCCGTATAGACAAACAGAAAAAACAGGGGATAAAGTAAACGTCTTGCATACAAAAATTAAAACACAAGGGGAAAACCAAAGGTCTAGGAGATAAAAATAACAAGGGGAGGAGAAACAACAAAAGCCTAGCCCTTTAAACTTCTCAGAACCCCATCCACTGCGCTTATAAATGCTTCACCGGGACAACCACAGACGGCAGCTATAAAAAAAAGGGCAATTTGAACATAATCAAAAGCACCGGGGGGGGGCTGGACCTAGTCTTTGCAAAGAGCTAGGTAAAAATAACTCCCTCATTTCCAACACAAAAAAACCCGCCCCAAAATCCCCTGCAGAAACAGAATGTCAATCGCGACAATCTTCGTGCGAGCACCCAACAGTACCCCCCCCTTTTACGGGGCCTCCGACCCTCAGGGGCCCGGGCGGCCCTGAAATGTCACGCTTCTACAATGAAAAATATATAATTCTAAACTATCAAGGGGACAACATTTTAATAACATAAAATAGGTAAAATTAACAATTAATAAGCATAGTATTACCTACAAATATCCGGGGGCAATCGAAACCTTTTCACGCTGTCTCTGGGTAGGGTGGACCGGGGGCTATCGACCCAAAAAGGGGGCCTGACAATCCCTCACCTGAGGTACTTTTAATGGACAGAGGTCCGGGCCACCACGTAAACCCCGTCTCCTATAATCCCTGACCACTGTAACTGTTGTAAGGTTCTGTGACTTTTTCCGAAACCAGTTTTTTTGCAGCCATTTTTCTTTCTTTTGCTGCAGCATCTTTCCCTCAGTCAAAGGAGTTTTCCCCTTGCAGTTCCCCCCTGATTCTCCCTTTTGCTTCTTAAGCACCACACACAATCAGTCTCAAATCTAGCCTGCAGGGAACCTTGGACCTGACCCCAAAACCCTTGGACCTTGTACTCCAGCTTTTCCACTGAAAAACCTGAAGCACTTGTGGACTCTAACCCTCCCTTTTTAAAAAGACCCACTTTTGCATGGATTACGGTAACAGAGAAAAAAACCTGAACCTTTTTGGAGAGTGATGCTGGTTTTAGATACCTGGCCTTTCTTTTCTCCTGCTTGTTCGCAAACTGGTGACTTTTTTTTTCCCAATTTTGTAAAAAAACAAGACTTTCTAATAAAAACCTTGTCCAGTATTTTCACCCCCCCAAGCACAAGACCTATAAACGAAACTACTACTTTACAAGATCAAAGCCAAAACTTTATATCTGCGGGTCGGGAAAAGGGCTGGTCTGCGTAACTGGGATATCGATGCCGGGGTTTGTACTTCTGTGAACAGTGTTGTACTTCTCACAACCATTCCAGGTGACAATTCCCTTAATGTTTTTTTTTCTGCAGTGTTCCCACGAAACACTATTGTTTTTTTTTTTTTTCTCTTTTCTCTTTTTTTCGCGTAACTGTAAAACCATTCCGGGTAACTTTTGTGATGATAGGGGTTGTGACTTCTCACAACCATCCAGGTGAGCATTCCCTTAATTTTTTTTCTCTCGCAGTGTTACCACAGGTAAACACTATTGTTTTTTTTTTTCCCTCTCCTATTATTCTATACCCTGTCTTAAAAAGACTGGAAAATGAGGCCCGCATAAAGGAACTTTGGGGAGGACTGATAAAAACCTTGCAGATTTGCAAATATAAAGACCCTTTTTTCAAGCCACAACCTCACTAATCACAATTTGCAAGTGTTGGAAGACTCCCCAGATTTGCAGCCAGGATTGAGGTTCTAAAGAGCGAGTCCAGCTCCGCCGAGCCCCAGTTCGGGGTTTCCCAAGTTGCCCCCCCTTTTTCGTTTTGGCGGTGAACTGAGAAATTAGGGATTTTTAATAAATTTGAAATTTTTTTTTTTTCTGCCATGCTTCACAATTTTCCCACGAACGCTAAATTTTCTATAATTATTTTCTTACCAAAAAGGGTTTTGTTTGGGGGAAAAACCCCCGATTAAAACGAGGAATTTTTTTAATCACCTTGATCTTTCATTCCCAGGGGCAGGGTTTGATGCCCCCCAATCGGGGTGCAACAGCTGAACACCATGTTAGTTTTGCCCAAAGGTAAGCACCGGAGCAAATACCTTTATTTCAGGAAGGGGCCCTTGAACCCCCTACAGTTCCGCCAAAAAAACTATTTTTAAAAAGGGTTTTTTCTCCCCTGATTAAGGGTAACTTTCTCGTGCCACCCTCCCCTGCTTTGGGACTTTATTAACTACGCATCCGATTGATTCCCCCGACTGAACGCAGGCAAGAGAAGGTTCAAAGCAACGCACAAAACCTTTTCCTCCCTTTCCTCCCCAAAAAGGAACCTTTATAGATTCCCGGGGAACCTGAACCTGAACCCATGCATAGACCTTTAAAACGGGGGGTTAGTGATGCCGCAAGAACCTTTTTAAAGGAAAATCTATTTTTTCTATTGTGGAATCGGGCATTTCATTAAAAACTCCCCAGCCCTTCTCGAAAGACTCTCAGCACTCAACATTGTAGGTTGCGAGAGGGTTCTGTCAGGTCCACCTCGGGCTCCAGAGAATCTGAAAAAAATTTTTATTTCTGGGATTTAAACCCGTTACCTCAGGACTTTGACTGTTAAAACCCCCATTTTTAAAGTTTCCTCAGGGGTGTCCCACTGATTTGTAAGAAAAACAATTCCATTGCTTTCTTTCCTAAACTCGGGGTTGACCACTTGGGGTCTACTCTGCTATGATCGACTCGGGGGCAAGGGGGAATTTAGGGATTCTCCGCTCTAAACAGGGATATTCAGTGAAAAAGGGCTACCCATACAGATGGAACTGTGGATGCCTCCCTGCTGACCTCGGACCGGGATCGGGAAACAGACCTTTTTGGGGTTTTTGGGGAAAAGATCATCAAGAAAATGTCCTTATGTTTACCTTCCCCCCACTTTCCCATTTTTTCCAGGCTACCAGGGCTGCAGGCTCGAACCCAAAATTAACGGGGAAACCAAGGAATTCACTTTCCAAGAAACAATAACCCAAAAATTTTTCAGCTTGCTCGTTCCAAAGGAACCATTCAGTCCCTAACTACCAGCTGTATACCAGGACAGGGGTTTTAGTGACAAAAGAAAGCTGACCACTTTCCCCCTCACCTCCAATATTTTCCAATTAATTATTGCCTGGGGCAGAATACCTTTTGTAAATCTACCCCCTGGCGGGCCCGAGCTAAAGGGTTAAAGGATTTCATAACAAAAACTACCAAAGGGGGCCCTATCCCCTCTTCATCCCCTGCGGTGCACCCCCTTCTTTTTAAAAAAGAAAGATGGGCTCTGAGACCATGCGTAACTTTGGGGCTCAATAAGGTTACTATTAAAACCGTTACCCCTTGCCTTTAATCCCGAGTTTTTGGAAAGTGCACATCCAAAATTTTTCCTAAACAATCTTGGGGCCAAAACTTGCCGTATTTAACCCGGGGGGTAATGAAGACTGCATTTTAGGTCACGCTATGGACACTTTTAATATCTATTTTTTGCCTTTTGGGCGATACCCCCCCACCATTCCAACACTTTGGGGAAAACACTTTAGGGTTCCTAATACATCGGTAATTTTTTTGGGTGATATTCTAATTTTTTCTAACCCACAGAGAACATCAGGGCATTGAGAAGGTCTTGGAAAGCAAACAAAAACATCTTTACATCAAACTTGAAAAGGTGAATTTTCCCTAGACCGAAATTCAATTTCTGGGGGATTTCTTCACAAAAGGAATTAGTATGGATGGAAGCAAAACCCAAGCCTAAAGGGTTGGCCAATCCGAAATTAAGGGACACCCTTTTCATGGGGTTTGCCAACTCTATAACGTTTCTTAAAAAATTTCTCGAGAAGTGTCCCACCCCAACTTACCCGAAAGAGCTATTTTCTCCGCCCCCCCAACCCAGGAAGTATTTTCCCTCAAAAGAAAAATTTACCACGCACCTATCCTTACATCCCAAACCCCAGCTTCCCTTCAAATAAGGGATGTTTCAGACGTGCCGTGGAGCTTACTCTCCAAGAACGGGTGAAAAATCTTGCATCCCGTCCCTTTCTTTTCCCAGCATTGTCTTGGGCTGAGGGGAACTACTGGGGGCAATAGAGGGTTGGCCATTTTTCCGCCTTCAAAGAATGGAGACCCCTTTCTTCAGGACTGCCACAATACCCCGTCCGACAGACATCGAACCCTTTATTTATCAGGTCGGCTAATGCCTGACTCCTCGCCGCCGCTGAATCTTTTCTTAAACCAATTAATTTTATCAATTTTTTATAGACCGGGGATCGCGAAAGGAAAGGCTGATGCACTCCTAATTTACCACAAGACACTCCAATTCCCTCCAAACTATTCTTCCCCTCCCAAAAGATTCCTGGGAGTAATTCAATCAAAACCACAAAGGCATAAAGAAGCATACCATGCGGATTCCTTTTTTGGGGCACAACCCCCAAGGACTAAGTCTTGTCTTTAAGAAGGGTGTGGGGTTTCAGGACAACGTCTGATTTTCCAAACATCAGTTTTAAAATATTGCAACCTTTTACATTCCAGATAGCTGGGCATAGGAATTCAAAACACAGAATTTTCTCTCGTTTTTTGGGGCCCCCTTGCAGGAAGATTTTTTTAAACTTTTCCCTTTCTTGAGTCTTGCAAGATGCAAAACACCTCCCCTCCCCAAACGGCTGTTCAGCCTTTTCCCCACCCCGTCCCGCCCGGGGGGACCTTTCTATATTTCATTGTGGAGTTACCAACCCTAAAGGGGAAAAACACCTTTCATGTGGTTGACCGCAAAAAAGGCAGCCAATTCCCTTGTGTGGGTTTAAACCCAAGCAAAACAACATCAATTTTATTAAAGATGTGTTTCGCTTACAGGAAAACCGGAGAGTTTTTTCGGATCGAGGGTGCAATTCACTTCTAGGTTTTGCAAAATTCTGTGCAGCATTGGGGACATTAAAGTAAACCTTTTCTTCTTTTTTCATCCCCAACAAGGAAACCGAACCCCAATCAAACCGGGACGTACTCCGTCTTTATCTCCACCTACAGGATATTGGGTGGATCACTTTCCCTTACTGGTTCTCGAAAAACACCTCAGAGTGCCTCCACAAGCATCTCCTTTTTACTCTAACAGGTTTAAAAATCCTAACATTCTACACGATTTCCCCAAAAACCCTTTAAAACCCCAGTGGCGAAAGAACACTCTTTCAGAAAATAGGACTCTAAAGGGGAAAACTGGAACCCTCAGGAAAGGGACAAAAAGCAGCCGAAAATTTTTGTAAAACCCACCACTTTCAAGGTAGGGGACTTGTCGCTGTCAACCAAAATCTTAAATTTTAAGGGTTCCACTCTAAGTTGGGACATAATACATTGGGCCCATAAAATCATAAAAAATTTTAAAAGGGCCTTCTTGTTCTTCAACGCCCAAACTAAAATTCCCCCTGTCTTCAAGTATCCCTACTAAAGGCTGCGACACCCAATACTTTCCGGCTTTTCTTCTCCTTCCCTGCCCCATGCAACAAAGGTCAGGAAGAATTTGTGGGGAAAGGATTTTAGATTCCAGTTGATAAAATCAGTTACAATTCTATTAAAGCGGGGCTACCCATGGAGGACAACCAGGGGAACCACAATAACTTTAAGCCCTCGTTTTCTCCTCATTTTCATCAAGGTACCCACAAACCTCCTTTCATCGGGGTTGTCCAAGGGGGGGAGAAGAAAGGGTTCTGTGTACATGTTCCTGAAACTCATTTTTTCTCACCTTTTTACTTTCGTTTTGCTGCAGCTACTTGCCCTTATCAAAAGGAGTTTCCAGTTTTCATTTCCCGCCCGATCTCCCCTTTTTCTTCTTAACACCCAGCTGAGAAATCATGCTTCAAATCTACCCTTTCAGTGACCGTCCCACCCTAAACCCTTTGGGCCCTTGTACTCCACCCTATCCTAGAGAACTCGAACATTGTGGACTCAACCCCTGCTCTTTAAAAGACCCATTTTTGCAGGGTTTTCGGAACAAGAAAAGATCCAAACCTTTGGGGGAAGTTTGCTGATTTAGATTACCTGGCCTGCTGTGTCTCCTGCTTCTGTTCTGCAAACTGGGGACTATTTTGCCAACATGTATAAAAGAATAAAAGACTTTCTATAAAAACCCCTGTTCCAGTATTTTCATCGCACCCAACACAAAGACGCAAATTTAACTGTACTACATACATTACACTATCCTTTAAAGGGCCCGATACCACCCAAAGGGGAAAGGACAGGTAAAGGGTTAACCCAAAAAGTAAACCAAACAGAAACAGGGATAATAAATACGTTTTCTACAACATTAAAAAACAGAGGGAACACCAAAGTCTAGGAATAAACTAAAGCAAAGGGGAAGAAACCAAAAAAACTCTTTGCTTAAGTCTTCCCCCAAACCCACCATCTGCATCGATGAATGCTTCAAACCGGGATCTAACCAGCAACTGGGGCTATATAAAGGGAAACTAATTAAAACAAAATCAAAACACCGGGCGAGGCTGGACCTATCTTAGCAAAGACTAGTAAAAAATTTAATCCCCATTTCCAAACCCAAAAAAAAAAGCAACTCACGCGAGAATCAGAATATGCAACACACAATCTTCTGGCATCACCCGACAAACCCGGTCTTAAGCTGCAAATTGGGTCTTCACTAAGGGTTTAAAGGGAAAATTTCCTTTAAAGTATTTTTTTGTTTTTCAACTTTCCAACAGGCCCTGAGGACACAAAAGTGTTTTTTTTGCCTGGAGTGTTTATTTTTTTATTTAACAGTACAACCAAAAGTTTAACACATTCCACAAAGATTTTTTGTTTTCATGGGTATGAAAAATTTTAGAATCCACTGAAAGGGACAAAAAATAAATTAACACATTGAATTTTAGATTACACTTTACAAAAAATGTGGGAAAAAACTGAAAATTTCTATATTCTAGTTCTTCAAAGACCACCTTTTGCTTTTATACGCTTTCATGCAAAAAGGTGAACGGATTACTTTACATGCCCGGGTTTCCCACCGTAAACATGGAGGAGGGGGTTGATGTGGGGGGGATGGGTGGGACACTGTTGGGATTTAAAACCTTCATGTGATACTACAAATTTTCAAGCTGAAAATACAGAAAAATCTTTTTAATGAGAAGTGTGTCCCCAAATTTTGCTTACTTTCATTAAGTTTAAATTTGGGGGATTTATTGGGTAATTATTATTTTTCACTATTTTAAAAAGCCCTTTATTTCCCTGGGGGCTTTACATTGAAAAAAGGGGAAATATAGAAAAGTACAAAAACATGAGCAACACAAGCAACACAATACAGAAGAAGAGGACCCCCGCCCGCAAGGCTCAAGTCTACAGGGGTGGGGGAGGATACCTAGAGAGGAGAGCTGGTCTCGGTGTTCACAACTGAGGACACGCAGGTTTTGGGGTTGTCAAAGAGGTGGGCTTCAGGTTTTCCTTTTTAAGTTACCGTTACTAATAAAACTTTTTATAACCTCATTTTGCAACAAATTGGGATTTTTTCATAAATCAACTGGGGCCCCAAGAAAGATTTTTCTCTGTGGCCTAAGTACCCCCAGTCTACCTGGGGATATTGGATCAAACCCCCCCCCCACCCCCTAAGTTCCACTTTCAAGCTGTCACCTCTTATAGGGCCCTAAACTTTACTTTTCACTACTCTATCATACAGAATTTCGGCAAAGCCTCCATGGACAGTCTGCTGCCCCCTGAAGCCCCCCCTGGCCGCTCCAAGAACATTTTACGCTCAAAGTTCACTTTTTCACGCACATCGCTGAGCGGATACAATAAATTTCGGAAGCCAAAAACATACGAGGATCCATCAATCAATCTCTCCGTCTGTCTTCTCCCACTTCTCTCTCTCCTCTATCTTTTTTTCTCTTTTCCACTCTCCCTTTTTTTTCACTCCCTCCCTTTATCCCCTCTTGCCTCTTCATTTCCCCCCCTCTCCACTCCCTCTCCACTCCCTCTCTCTATCTTCTCTCCACTGTCTTCCTCTCTTTTCTCTCTCCTCCTCCTCTTCCTCTTTCATCTTTTAAACTATATGGGCCGAAGTTTTAAAACCCGGCAAATTTTTTTTCACAAAAAATTTTCAGCTTTAAATGTTTTGATATTTTTACTCTTTTTTTTGTAAATTTTTTTAAAAAAAAAAAAAAAACCCCCTGCACTTTTTCAAAAAATAGATTTCGAAATTCCCTGCACACCTGCTTTTTTTTTTCTGGCGAAGGGTTTTTTTTTTTTTTGCTTCCTTTCACCTATTCAAATCAAAAAGACAAAGCAAAAAAAAAACGCATTACACAAAGTATTTTAGCGTGTTTTCCCCTGAAAACATTTTGATTTTTTGGGCAGAAAAACTCTGCACATAGTAAAGGGACAACCTTATTACCTTTCTTTTTACACAGGGGGGGGTTGGCCGCAATATGACGCAGTGGGGGGGCGGGGCGGCCAGCTGTGGGGAGAAAACTCCTGGGGTAAAGCAAAATCCCGCCATACAGGAAAGTACACAAAACCGGAGCAATCTGAGGTAAAAATTCAAAAATGAAAAAGGGAATAAGAACCGCAAGAGGGGCCCTCAACCCCCAAATATGTAAAAGGGTACTCCTGACTAAAATATCCATACGGGCCATTGGAACAGGCCTTTTGTCTACTAATTTTTTTTGGAAAAGTGTCCTTTAACATGGGCTTACGTGTGACAACGACGTATGGCCCCCATTACCGATTCTTAAATGGGGGGGGAACGAAAACAAATCTTCTTTTTTTGTGCTTTGGGTTTTCCCCACTTCTGAGAGCCAATCTTTTTTTTTTTAATTTTTTTTCTATGTTTGTAAGGGCTTAGGTGCTGACCGAAAAACGACAATTCTGTCCTTTTATTTTATTTCTCTTCCTGGTTTTACCGAACAGGGGCAAAAAAATGATAAATTTGATTTAAATTTTACAAAGTGGGGGATGTCAAATATTATTTTTTTTATTATATTTATTTTTCCGAGGGGAAAGGAAGGGGATATTTTTTATCTGTTTTTATTATATTATGTTTTCTTAAACCCCCTTTTCTCCCCCAAGCTTGTTGTTATCTTCATGACCCCCAAAAATTTTCAATACGCCACTGTCCTTTATAGGGAATAACTCGGAAAACTTTAATGATCCCGAATTCTAATTTAAATTTTTTTGTCATTACATATTGTGTTCATGATATGGGAATATTTTTTCCATATGACTTGTGTTTATTGTAAAAAAAAATCATAAATAAAATCCGGCACACAGAAAAATGCAAGAAACAATTTTTTCCAGAAAAAAGGGTAATCACAAAAAAGTATAAAGAAATAATTAATCCAAGAAACACTATTTGATAGGATTTATCCAGAAAAACAAAAATATATCAAAACTCTCCAGGGACAAAATATTTCATCACGACGTTTCGGCAAACCCAGCCTTTTTTTAAAAAGTACCTTTTTCTACATAAGGAATAAAAAATACATATCACTCATATATAAATCAAAAAGACAACGCCAATAATGAAAAGAAAAAAAAACAAGGGGGAAAAAAAAACAAAAAATACATCAAATTTTAAAAAACATGGAAAAGACCCTCAAAAGGGTTAATGTCCTTGTATATAGAAATAGGTTTTCTATTTAACAGGGCCACTCTTTTTTACAAATAACTATACAAAACCCCCATGTTGTCTCAAAGACCAACACTGCACAAATGATCACAAATCAAAAAACAAAAAAAAATGAAATAAAAAAAATGCTACCAGGGTCCCTTAAAATTAAAAGTAACTAAGTGGAAAAAAAATTAAAGGAAACATGGCATAATAAATCCTCCCATAGAAGAAATAAAAAGGGGAAATGGGACAACATAAGAAAACGGGGTGAGTAAATCCTTTAAAAGGTTGTAAGAAAAAAGGGAAAACCCCCGAGAGATAATCAGACAAGTTGAGCGATACTTTCCGATATCCAAAATATCGGGAAAGGACGCCGATACCATAAATATCGGCATAAACCCATACCCATACCGAAAACCAAGTAAGTCTATGGGAACAAAAATCGTAACTAAAAAAAAACTCTTTTTTCCTTGTAAAAACTAAAATATACACACATAAATACAATATTAAAAAGTCTTTGTGACATTATATATATAAAAAATTAAAATATTTTATAGTTTAAACACTTCTACAAGAAAAAAAGCCTCTGATTAATTCCGGGAAAACCCCGGCTTTTGTGAAAAGACAAAGCACCCGACAAAAAATACACTGGTTTACATAATTTAAAGGGGTATCCCACACTAAACAAATCGCTAACGGGATCGCTAAAAAACGTCACTATTTAGCATCCGTTACGAATTGTTCAGTGCGAAAGCTTCCAGCGACGGCTTCCTCGGATCCGCTCTCGCGGGGAATCTTTCCCGGGCCCCTTTTTCTCGTGGGCGCCCGCGGTAAGTATCTTAATGCTTGGGGCACCTTTTCTTACATTTAGGGGTATTTTTTGACCGCTAAAGTCATAAGAAACGCTAACCCAAGCGCAAAACTATATCCTAAATGCGCGCATTTAGTTTAAGAAAAAATCCCGCTAGCGACGCATTAGTATGCGCTATAGGACGCTAGCGGATTTTTTATGTGGCAGTACCTTTTAAACCATGTCTTTTCTTTGTTTTGATATCTGATTGCACAAACAATTACATGATTTAAAGTGTCAAAACCCACCTGTAGGGGTTAAATTAAAGGTGAAAAATTTCGTTGTAAAAAAAAGGACTTTTTTGCTACAATTTTACACCTTTAATTCCCCCCACGGGTGTGAAATTTTGCACACTACACCATGAATTTTTTTGTCAAATCAGATAAAAACTACTAAAAGACATGGTTAACTCTATGTAAACAAGTCATTTCATTCGGTTCTGCATTTTCACAAAAACCGGCAATTGAATTTGCCATTATACTATTTAAAAGGGAGCTATAAATATATATAAAAATGGTCCAAATTTTAATGAATTATAATATAAAATATTAAAAAAGCTGAAAAAAAATGCTGGGCTCCCCGCCCTATTTTTCCCCAACCAACAACAAAGCCAGTGGTGGGGCAGATAATAAACCCAAGAGGGGGCCTTTTATTTTTGCCCCCCCCCGGCTACAACAACCCCCAGACACCCCCAAAAAGAAAACTATAATTAGTTTCGCCTTTCTGGCACTTTGCCCGTCTATTCCCATTCCCGGGCGGTGGGAAGGGGTTAATAGGGGTTAAAGCCCCCTTTCTATGAAAGGTGCCCTTAAGCCAGGTTTAAAATTTTTTAGAGCGTAAATTAGCAACTATAAAATTTTTAACCTTTGCATAAATAAAAATAAAAACACAACATTTAAAATTAAAAAAAATTTTTAATGAAATAAAGACACATTTTTTCCCCTTTTTTTATTTTACGCAAAACCCTTTTTCCCGTAATAAAAATAAAAAAAAAAAAGCAAAAATTCTTACCTGTCCCACACAGTCGGGCCCCCACGTGAAATCCTTCAAAAAAGGGTTAAAGTTTACTGCAGGACCGCAGCTAATCGCAGCCCAACGAAACCCCCAAATAAGAGTTCCTCTCCTGCTCACAAAGGAAGGGGAAAGCTTAACTGTTTCTTTCCACTTCACTTCGGGTCAGCCAGGACAAAATCAGGGGACGAAAGGGGGAACGATTAACAAAAATAGGGTTCCCTTTGAAAAAAAAGGGCGGGGGGGCCCCCCATTTTTGTTAACCCCGATAAAGCAGACGCTGTGGCCAGGTTTTAAGGCTGTTAGGGCCCCAAATCCGGGACCTTCCCAGCACGTGGGACTGGAGTCCCTTGGGCCCACCAAGAAAATTAAATCTTGGGGGCCCCCATCAACTTCCCAACCTTAAGGGGGGAAAGAGGAAAAAAGGCTGTGGCATCGGCCTGCGCAGAAAATTTTTAAGGCCATCCCACGTGCACCACAGACTGTCCAGGGTTGGGGGGATCTTTTCCAGGTGGGGGAGAGATCCCTCAGGAGACCATCCGTCGTGCCATCAGGCATGCCCAGAAGTTTTGGGGAGTCATACAGCATACCTCCCAAATTTTGAAGACAAAAGGGGTAAAGCTGCACGCCACCGCCCGCTGCTGCCAAAGTGCCCATTTTTGCCCTGATACCCCAAACTGAGCCCTGCGCCAGTGTCCCCATTTCTCACCTGATAACCCCCAAAACGAGCGCTGCTGCGTTGTTCCCCATTACTGCCCTGCGGGGTTCGGGGGACCCAAATTTTTTAAACAACCCCCCCTAAATAAAGTAAGGGGTGCAAGTCCCTAGAAAACGGGGCCCATTTTTCCCCCAGACGTAAAATCCCTTTGTCCCCCTTTTACAGTACGTAACCCAATTCCCCAAAAATAATTTCCCCTTTTCATTTAAAATGTCCCCAATCTCCCCCCTTTCATCTCCCCTTTAAAAAGAATTAATGCCCCTACGGATAAACGACCCCCTTTAAATTTCCCCAAAAATTTAAGGGCCAAAAAGAGAGGCCCCCAGTCCCATACAGCAAATACCCAGTAGTCCCAAAATATAATGCACCCCATAGGCAGCCTCTTTAAAAAAAAAAAACCCCCAAGGGGAAGTCTAAAAAAATCACCCCATGGGGCCCCCTTTAAATTTAATCACCCCCCTCAACCCTGTATATAACACCCCCCGGGTCTTTTATTAATCACCCAAAAAGGGCCCCTTAGTAAAAGCGCCCCCATAACAGCCTCTTTTTATAATCACCCCCCTAACAGCCTCTGTAGTATAAGACCCCCTTTTTAAAAAAAAAAAAAACAATACCACCCCCGGCTCCGGCTCTCACGTTTTTCCCCCCCTGCTCTGACAGCGGGGGCGGCAGGTGATGTATCGCGCCCGCTGTCAACCGAGGGGGGGAAGGGGGAGAAGGACGCTCTCCTTTTCTCTTGGGGGGTCCTTTTGGCGGGGGCCTCACTGACCCCCCATGAGGGGGGGGGGCCCCACGGGGCACCCGGGCCCCCCCCCCCCCCTTTCGGGCCCCATAGCTTCCGGGCGGAAGCGGGAGAGCGTTCTCCCGCTCTCCGCAGAATGAAGGCGAGCCCGGGGGGGGCCCCCTCAGAGCGGGGGCCCCGGGGCCCCCCCCCTCTGTCCCCGACCTATCCTTCAAACGGGCCCACCACGCAGGAGCTGGGGCCCCCGGGGGTTTTTCTCCGGGCCCCGGGGGCTCACCCCCGCTTCCCCGTAATCCGGCCCACATTGCTTTTCTTTGCTGGGTTAAAAAAATGGGGGGCCCCCCCAAAAAAGGGGGGGGCCCCCCCTTTTTTTGTTAACCGCCAGATAAGCAGCCCCGGAGGCCGGGTTTTCAGGCTTTTAAAGGACCAACCCTGGCCTTGCCACCGAAAAACCACCACGCGTCCATACTTGGGATTAACAAAAATGGGGGGCCCCCCGAAAAAATTGGCGGGGGGTCCCCCCTTTTTTGCTAACCACCAGTTTTAACAGACCGCTGGGCCGGATTTTACTGTTAAGGACCAAGATCCGGCCTTGCCAGCCTAAATAATACCAGGCCACAGCAGTCTGCATATTTGGCTGATTAACAAAAAAAAGGGGACCCCTCAAAAAAAATTGGCGTGGGGCCCCCCCTATTTTGTTAACAGCCAGATGAAGCAGACCGCTGAGGCCTGGATTTTCAGGCTGTTAAGGAGCCAAGATCCATGGACCTTGCCAGCCTGATAATACCAGGCCACAGCAGTCTGCATATCTTGGCTGATTTAACAAAAATAGGGGATCCCCTCGAAAAAAATTGGCGTGGGGTCCCCCCTATTTTTGTTAACCAGCCAGATGAAGCAGACCGCTGAGGCCTGGTTTTTTCAGGCTGGTAAGGATCCAATATCCATGGACCTTGCCAGCCTGATAATACCAGGCCACAGCAGTCTGCTTGCTTGGCTGATTAACAAAAAAGGGGATCCCTCGAAAAAAAAAAACGGCGTAGGGGTCCCCCTATTTTTGTTAACCAGCCAAGTAAAATGCAGACTGCTGCGGCCTGGTATTAAAAGACTGTCAAGGCCCATGGTTTTTGGCCCTCAACAGCCTGATAATACCAGCTACAGCAGCCCCACATTTGGCGCATCAAAAGATGTGCCAATTGTGGCACTTTCACCGGCTCTTCCCACTTGCCCTGTAGCGGTGGCAAGCGGGGTAATAAGGGGTTAATGTCACCGTTGATTGCACGGTGACAATAAGCCCGGTTAATAATGGAGAGGCGTCAATAAGACACCGATCCATTATTAATCCCAAGTTTTTAAATGTTTAAAAAAAAGACACAGCCAGAAAAAAAGTCTTTTAATGAAATAAAAGAGACAACACAGTTTTCATTTCTTTTATTACACTCTCATTCCTGCGACGCCATCGATCTCCTGTAAAAAAATAAAAAAAAAAAACCAACAGTATACCACCTGTCCGACGCAGTCCATAGTAACGAGTGTCCCACGACGATCCAGCTCTGCTACATCGCAATGCCAGCAGAGCCTGACATCCCGGCGCAGCACAGCTGATTACCTGCTTCCTCGGCGGTGACGTCATCGACTGCTTTACGGCCGCGGTTACCCAGCATCACTGCAGTTATCACGAGAAACTGCATGTGACCGCCAGGGAGAAGAGGATGGCGGCCATCAAGCAGTCCAGGATGTGACCGCCGGAGATCTTCTGCCGGGTAAGTGCCGCTGACTCCGACAGACCCGACCGACGGACACTGACAGTGACAGTGACATTCCGATTCCGGTATCCGATATGACGAAAATATCGGAACTCGGAATCGGAAATCCGATACAGCTAATATAGGCCGATACCCGATATTTGCAATATCGGAATGCTCAACCTAATCATGACACATCATACCTTATAATACATCATTGTTATGAAGGACCGTAATCCCAGGAATGGTGCAGCAGTAGTGAGCTAATGTCCCATGTGCAGCGTGCAGTTATATAGGAACACGAGAGACGCCATACGTGAAGACTTCCGGGTCAAACCAGGGGGGTCAA
This sequence comes from Oophaga sylvatica, assembly GCA_033576555.1. Lineage (NCBI taxonomy): Eukaryota > Metazoa > Chordata > Amphibia > Anura > Dendrobatidae > Oophaga > Oophaga sylvatica. Next base: position 17,661 of record JARQOD010009596.1, read on the forward strand.
AGTGACAGTGCGCATGCGTGAAAGGCGACAAGTGCTGAATATTGGCCGGAGAAAGCCGAGTGTTTGGGTGATCACTGCGCATGTCCAAATAGAGAATCATGCCATGGGATCGGTGCCGACATGCTGAAAGGACAGAAAAAATGAGTCACATAGCGATACTTAGACTGTATGACAAATCATGATACATGAACTGTATGTCACATATGTTGTACATTAAGAATAATTCATACATCGAACTTCACTATATTGAATATTAACTTATTAACAATGAAAAAACGAAGATAAACAAAAATGAAATGAAAAAAATGATGATTATGTGTATAAGAGAATTTTTTACATAGAAAAATATAGGTCTATAGCCAGTATACCAAAATGGGGACATCATTTATCATGGATAAGTATTAAATAATGTAATGACCAGAGAGATTAAAACTACAATTATTTGTGAAGAGAGGAATCAATATAGGTTATGGACAGTATTAGTAGTAAACCATAAATGATCAATACGAAAGCTCAAATTCTCTGTTGAGGCCATAAGGAGAAAGGGTTTGCAGCGTGTGTATCCAATAAGATTCACGTTCTTTGAGCTTTGTAATTCTATCGCCCCCCCTACTTGCTTTTGGAACATGATCAATAATTTGATATTTCAATTGGGCAATTGTTATGTTTCGGTAGCTGAGGAGTGCAGGTAAAAAAGGCAATACACCAGAGCAGTTGGAATCTATGAGATTGCAGTACCCTGACTAACCACCACAACTAGAGGCAGCCGTGGAGCGTTCCTACGTTGGTCCTAGACGCCTCGTCACAGCCTGAGAAACTAACTACACCTAAAGATAGATATAGGAAAGCTATCTGCCCCGGAGCAGAACCCCAAAGATAATAGAAAGCCCCCAAAAAATGTAATGGCGGTTAGACAAGATGAAATACTGACACAGAAAGAAAATAGTATGAGCAAACGCTGGGGCCCAAACTAACTAAATAGAAAAGGATAGGAAGGGTACTTACTGCAATCCCAGAAAACCCTGAAAAGCACCAACTCTACTAATTTCAAAAACACCTGAGATCACATGACCTCTTCCACCTAAATTAGTTCTCTGGTGTAACAAAATCAAAACAGCAGCCACTGAAAAAACTGGAAAAAGCAAAAGTACAAACATCAGTGGCTGAACAAAACTGAGAGGGCAGAAGCCCCCGGAGGGGACCCTGAAGGCCCCCACAGAAGTGCAGGACAAAATGCAAAAATATAGCACAAACACAAAAGAAGAAAATGTCTTATCTGTTAGCAGGAGATGCAGACACGACACAGCAGCTACAAGGGAAACTGGAATAAAGGATTCAGACCAGAACAATTGATCACCGGCAACCCTGATGGAAAGGTGACTCCCTTATATAAGACCAGTCAGTAACACCTGATTCCCAGTCCTCACAATCTTCACTGGACAGACTAGCACCGCTTGTAACCACCAGAGGGAGCCTCTGCTCAGAACTCATCTCCAAACCCATTCACAACATACCCCCCCCTTGAGGAGGGGTCACCGAACCCTCATTTGAGCAACCAGGTCGGTCAGGATGAGTTCTATGATACGCACGGATAAGTCTCCTAGCATGGATGTCCGAAGCAAACACCCAAGAATTGTCTTCCTGACCATAACCTCTCCATTTAACCAAATACTGGAGTTTCCGTCTAGAAAAACGAGAATCTAATATTTTCTCAACCACATACCCCGATTGCCCTCAACCAAAACAGGGTCAGGAGGCACAGCAGCAGGAACCACTGGCTCAACAAACCTCTTCAACAAGGTGTAATGTATGTAGTACAGTTGATATAGCGTCTTGTGCTTGGGTGCGATGAAAACACAGGAGTCACAGGTTTGATATAGAAAAGTCCTGTATTACTTCATACAAGTTGGCAGAAATAGTCACACAGTTTGCAGACACAGAAACAGGAGACACAGCAGGCCAGAGTAATCCAAGCTCAGCAATCACTCTCCAATACAGATTCAGGATCTTCTTCTCTGTTACCGTAAGTCCATGCAAACGTGGGTCTTTCAAAGAGCAGGGTTCAGAGTCCACAAGTGCTTCAGAGTTCCTCAGTAGGAATAGCTGGAGTACAAGGTCCAAGGCTTACAGGAGTCAAGTCACAGGTTCACTGCAGGCTAGATTCTGAAGCACTGATTGCTCAGCTGTGGCTGCTTAAGAAGCAAAGGAGAGAATCAGGGCGGGAACATGCAAGCTGGAAACTCCATTTTGACTGAGGGCAAGATAGCTGCAGCAAGACAGAAAGTAAAATGGCTGACAAAACAACTGAGTTTCAGGAATATATACATAGAACCTTACATTACTCCCCCCTTAAGGACAACCTCCGGATGACCTCAGACCAGCTTGTGTGGGTACCTCTGATGAAACTGACGGAGCAAGCGAGGAGCATTAACGTTATTGACCGGTTCCCATGAGTTGTCCTCCACTGGGTAGCCCTGCCATTTAATCAGATATTGTAACTGATTTCTATACAACCTGGAATCTAAAATCCTTTCCACCACAAATTCTTCCTGACCATCGACTAGCACTGGGTCAGGGCAAGGAGAGGAACGTCCAGGAAACGTATTGGGTGTCGCAGCCCTTTAGTAGGGATACATGAAAGACAGGGTGGATTCTCATAGTTCTGGGCAGTTGAAGACGACAAGCAACGGCACTTATAATTTTACTGATTTTATAGGGTCCAATGTACTTATGTCCCAACTTAGACGATGGAATCCTTAACTTAAGATTTCTGGTTGACAGCCAGACCAAGTCTCCTACCTTGAAAGCTGGTGCAGGTTTACGAAATTTATCTGCTGCTTTCTTGTACCTTTCTTGAGCCGATTCCAGATTTTCCTTTAGAAGATCCATATTCTTCTGTAAAGACGTGATTCTTTCAGCCACTGCTGGTAAAGGCGTTTCTATGGGAAATCGTGGTAGAATGTTAGGATGATAACCTAGATTAGAGTAAAAGGAGACTGTTTAGTGGAGGCACTCTGAGAGTTGTTATACGAGAACTCAGCTAATGGAAGTAGATCCACCCAATCATCCTGTAGGTGGCAGATAAAGCAGCGGAGATACTGCTCCAGGGTTTGATTGGTTCGTTCGGTCTGTCCATTAGTCTGGGGATGAAAAGCAGAAGAAAGGTTTACTTTTAATGTCCAATGCTGCACAGAAATTTTGCCAAAACCTAGAAGTGAATTGCACCCCTCGATCCGAAATAACCTCATCCGGTACTCCATGTAAGCGAAACACATCTTTAATCATCAAATCTGATGTCTGTTTTGCAGTGGGTAAGCCGACACAAGGGATAAAATGAGCTGCCTTTGTTAGACGGTCAACCACCACTAGAAATGGTGTTTTCTCCCTGAGAGGTTGGTAACTCCACAATGAAGTCCATAGAAATGGATCCCCACGGGCGGGACGGGTGGGGAAAGGCTGTAACAGACCAGTTGGTGAGGAGCGAGGTGTTTTGCATCTTGCACAGACCTCACATGAAGTGACATAATTCAAAACATCCTTCCTGCAAGTGGGCCACCAAAAGAAACGAGAAAGAAATTCCTGTGTCTTTAGAATTCCTCTATGCCCAGCTATCTTGGAATCGTGAATGAGTTGCAATACTTTTAATCTGACTGTTTCAGGAATATACAGACGTTGTCCCTGAATCCACACACCATTCTTAAAGACAAGACTTACGTCCCTTGGGGGTTGTGCCAAAAAGGAATCCGCATGGTATGCTTCCTTGATGTCCTTAAGTAGGTCTTGATTATGAATTACTCCTAGGAATCTAGAGTCAGGAAGAAATAGTCTTAGGAGGAGTAATTGGACGTGTCTCTGCTGAGTAAATCCTAGAGAGTGCATCAGCCTTTCCATGCGCGATCCTGGTCTATAAGAGATGATAAAATTAAAATTGGTTTAAGAAAAGATTCCAGCGAGCCTGGCGAGGAGTCAGGCACTTAGCCGACCTGATAAACTCAAGGTTACGATGGTCTGTCAGGACGACTATTTGCTGTGCAGCTCCCTGAAGAAGGTGTCTCCATTCTTTGAAGGCGGCAATAATGGCCAACAACTCTCTATTGCCCACATCGTATTTCCTCTCAGCCGAAGACAACTGCTGGGAAAAGAAGGCACAGGGATGCAAGACATTCTTCTCACCTGTTCTCTGAGAGAGTATAGCTCCAACGGCACAGTCTGAAGCATCCACCTCTATTATGAAGGCAAGCTCGGGGTTGGGATGTACTAGGATAGGTGCAGTGGTAAATTTATCTTTTAGACGGGAAAATGCTCCCTGGGCTTGGGGAGTCCAGGAAAACCTAGACTCTTTCCGGGTAAGTTGAGTGATAGGTGACACTACCTCAGAGAAATTTCTAATGAAACGTCTATAGAAGTTGGCAAACCCGATGAAGCGCTGTACCTCCTTCACATTTCTAGGACTTGGCCAATCCTTGATGGCTTGGGTTTTTGCTTCCATCCATACTAATTCCTTGTGTAGACAGTACATACCCCAGAAATTGAATTTCGGTCCTATGGAATTCACACTTTTCAAGTTTGATGTAAAGATGATTTTGTCTTAGACGTTCCAAGACCATTCTCACATGTCCATGATGTTCCTCTGTGGAGCTAGAAAAAATTAGAATATCATCCAAATAAATTACCACGAATGTATCTAGGAGATCCCTGAAGATGTCATTCACCAAGTGTTGGAAAGTGGCTGGGGCGGTACTCAGACCAAAAGGCATAACTAGATATTCAAGTGTCCATAGCGTGACCTGAATGCAGTCTTCCATTCATCCCCAGGTCTAATACGGACTAAGTTATAGGGCCCCACGAAGATCTAGTTTAGAAAAAATTTTGGCATGTCGCACTCTCTCCAATAACCAGGGATTAAAGGCAATGGATAATGGTTTCTAATAGTAACCTTATTGAGTTCCCTATAGTCTACGCATGGTCTCAGAGATCCATCTTTCTTCTTTACAAAGAAGATGGGTGCACCTGCAGGAGATGAAGAGGGGCGTATGAAGCCCTTGGCTAGATTTTCATCTATGTAATCCTTTAAAGCCTTTAGCTCGGGCCCCGCCAGGGGGTAGATCTTACCAAAAGGTATCTCTGCTCCAGGCAATAATTCAATTTGGACAATCATATGGACGGTGAGGAGGAAGCTGGTCAGCGTTCTTCTTGTCACATAAATCCACATAGTCCTGGTATACAGCTGGTAGTTCAGGGACTGACATGATTCCTTTAGGAACAGAGCAAGCTGAAACTTTTGGACTCATCTGTTTCTCTGGAAAGTGTAATTCCTTGGTCTCCCAGTTAATGGTAGGATTCTGAGCCTGCAGCCATGGTAGCCCTAGAATAATGGGAAAGTGGGGAGAAGAGATAAGCATAAAGGACAGTTTCTCTTGATGATCTTTACCCATAAGAACCCTCAAAGGCTCTGTTTCCTGATCCACTGGTCCAGAGGTCAGCAGGGAGGCATCCACAGTTTCCATCTGTACTGGAGTAGCCTTCTTCACTGAACGTATTCCCTGTTTCAGAGCAAAGGAGACATCCATAAAATTTCCACTTGCCCTGAGTCGATCATAGCAGAGCTAGACACCCAAGCTGAGTCAACCCAGAGTTTGATGGAAAGAAAGCAATGAGAATTGTTTTTCTTACAACTCAGCTGGGACACCGCTGAGGAAACTTGAAAAAATGGCAGCGTTTACACAGTCAACGTCCTCAGAGGTAACGGAGTTTAAGTCCGAGAAATCAAGATCTGTTGCTGCAGATCTCTCTGGAGCCTGAGGCTCGGACCTGACAGATCCCCTCTCGCAACACTCACAATGAATGAGTGCTGCAGTAGTCTTACGAGAACGGCTGGGGCAGTTTATAATGAAGTGCCCTGACTTACCACAATAGAAACATAGATTCTCCTTAAAACGATGTTCCTTGCGTGCATCACTAACACCGTCGTTGTAAAGAGTCTACCTGCATGGGTTCAGGTTCAGGTTCCCGTGTAATCCTACTCAAAGGTTCCTTAGCTGGAGAGGAAGGTAGGAAAAGGTTAGTACGATTGCTTTCGAACCATCTCTCTTGCCTGCGTTCAGTCAGACGAGTATCAATACGGATGCAGTAGTTAATAAAGTCACCTAACGCAGTGGGAGGGTCGGCACGAGCAAGTTCATCCTTAATCAGTGGAGATAACCCCTTTCGAAAAATAGATTTTTTGGCGGAACTGTCCCAGGTGGTATCAAGGGCCCATCTCCTGAAATCCAAGGCATATTCAGCTACCGAGTGCTTACCTTGGCGCAAAGCTAACATGGCTGCTTCAACTGTTGCACCTCGATTGGGTCATCAAACACCTGCCCCATGGCTGAAATAAAATCATCAAGGTGATTCAAAACAATCATCCTCAGTCTCAATCAGAGGGTTTGCCCACATTAAAGCCTTGTTGGTAAGCAACATAATTATAGTAAGCACCTTAGATCGTTCAGTGGGAAATTGTGAAGCATGTGCAGAAAAAAAAGATTGCATTGATTAATAAATCCCCTGAATTTCTCACGTTCACCGCCAAAACGAAAAGGGGGCAACTTGGGAATCCCAGCACTCGGGGCTACGGCAGGAGCCTGGACTCGCCCCTCTAGAACCTCAATCCTGGCTCGCAAATCCTGGGTAGTCTGTCCAACCACTTGCAAATTGTGATTATTGAGGTCCTGTAGATTTGTAAAACGGGTCTTTATATTCTGCAAATCTGCAAGGATATTATCAGTCACTCCGCAAAGTTCCTTTATGCGGGCCTCCATTTTCCAGATCTTTTAAAGACAGGATTACTGAAGAAGAGGAGAGAAAAAAAACAATAGTGTTCACCTGTGGCAACACTGCAGAGAGAAAAAAAAATTAAGGAAACTGCTCACCTGGAATGGTTGTGAGAAGTCACAACCACTATCATCACAGAAAGTTTCAACAGACATCTGGAATGGTTGTGAGAAGTCACAACCACTGTCATCACAGAAAGTACAACCGGACGTCTGATATCCACAGTACAGCAACACAGCCTTCCAGACCCAGCAGACACTAACGTTTTGGCTTCAGAATCTTGTAATGTATGTAGTACAGTTCATATAGCGTCTTGTGCTTGGGTGCGATGAAAACACAGGAGTCACAGGTTTGATATAGAAAAGTCCTGTATTACTTCATACAAGTTGGCAGAAATAGTCACACAGTTTGCAGACACAGAAACAGGAGACACAGCAGGCCAGAGTAATCCAAGCTCAGCAATCACTCTCCAATACAGATTCAGGATCTTCTTCTCTGTTACCGTAAGTCCATGCAAACGTGGGTCTTTTCAAAGAGCAGGGTTCAGAGTCCACAAGTGCTTCAGAGTTCCTCAGTAGGAATAGCTGGAGTACAAGGTCCAAGGCTTACAGGAGTCAAGTCACAGGTTCACTGCAGGCTAGATTCTGAAGCACTGATTGCTCAGCTGTGGCTGCTTAAGAAGCAAAGGAGAGAATCAGGGCGGGAACATGCAAGCTGGAAACTCCATTTTGACTGAGGGCAAGATAGCTGCAGCAAGACAGAAAGTAAAATGGCTGACGAACAAACTAAGTTTCAGGAATATATACATAGAACCTTACACAAGGACTTGTGGAACACGTTATGGATCTTAAATGTCCCTGGAAGAAGCAAACGAAAAGAAACAGGATTAATAATCTCCATGATCTTATAAGGTCCAATGAACCTAGGCTTAAATTAGGAGATGCTACTCTCATAGGAATTTCTTTGAGGACAACCAGACCAAGTCCCCACTTTAAACCGAGGACCATCAGTCCTATGCCGGTTAGCAAAACCGCTGGGCCCTCTCCTGAGAGAGGGACAACCTCTCCACTACCTGGTCCCAAATCAGTTGCATACGCTCCACAACAGAGTCAACACCTGGACAGACAGAAGCCTCCGTCTGTCCTGAAGAAAATCGAGGGTGAAACCCAGAATTACAGAAAAACGGAGACATCAAAGTAGCAGAGCTAGCCCTATTATTAAGAGCAAACTCAGCCAAAGGCAAAAAAGAGACCCAGTCATCCTGATCAGCAGACACAAAGCATCTTAGATAAGTCTCCAATGTCTGGTTTGTTCTCTCAGTTTGACCATTGGTCTGAGGATGAAATGCCGAGGAGAAAGACAATTGAACACCCAGTTTAGAACAAAAAATCCTCCAAAATCTGGAAACAAACTGGACTCCTCTGTCAGACACAATGTTCTCAGGAATGCCGTGTAACGAACCACGTGCTGAAGGAACAACGGCACCAATTCAGAGGAGGAAGGCAACTTAGGTAATGGCACAAGATGTATCATCTTGGAAAACCTATCACAAATTACCCAGATGGTGGTCATTCTCTGAGAAACAGGAAGGTCGGAAATGAAATCCATAGAGATATGGGTCCATGGTCTCTTGGGCACAGGCAATGGCATCAACAAACCACTAGAGCGAGAGCAAGGCTTGGAGCGAGAGCAAGTCCCGCAGGACTGCACAAATTCCCTGACATCACGAGACAAGGTAGGCCACCAAAAGGACCGACTAACCAAGTCTCTGGTACCAAAAATTCCGGGATGCCCAGCCAACGCGGAACAATGAATCTCAGACATCACACTCTTTTCCACTGGTCCGGGACAAACAATTTTCCAACAGGGCAGCACTCGGGCCTATCCTCCTGACACCCCTCCAGAGCAAGTCTCAAATTGGGCGAGATGGCGGAAAGAACTACACCCTCTTTCAAAATAACAGAAGGATCAGATAACTCAGGGAGAGTCCGCAAGGAAACTCCTCGAGAGGGCATCCGCCTTAACATTCTTAGTGCCAGGAAGAAGGAAACCACAAAATTAAAACGTGTGAAAAACAAGGCCCACCTGGCCTGTCTAGGATTGAGTCGCTTGGCAGATTCCAGATAGACCAGATTCTTATGGTCCGTAAGGACCACCACCTGATTGTTTGGCTCCCTCCAGCCAATGTCTCCACTCTTCAAAAGCCCACTTCATGGCCAATAACTCCCGATTACCCACGTCATAATTACGTTCAGTAGGAGAAAATTTTCGAGAGAAAAAGGCACAAGGGTTACTTTTAGAGGTCTCTGGATCTTTTTGGGACAAAACGGACACCTGCCCCAATTTCAGAGGCATCAACCTCCACCTGAAATGGCAGAGAAACATCAGGCTGCTGTAGAACAGGAGCAGAAGTGAATCTCTGCTTAAGTTCCTGAAATGCAGAGACTGCCTCAGGAGGCCAATTCACCACATCAGAACCCTTTCTGGTCAAATCAGTTAATGGTTTAACAATAACCGAGAAATTACCAATAAATTTACGATAAAAATTGGCAAAACCCAAAAATCTCTGAAGAGCCTTTAATGAAGTAGGTTGGACCCAATCACAGATGGCCTGAACCTTGACCGGGTCCATTTCAATAACAGATGGGGACAAAATGAATCCCAGAAATGAGATCCTCTGTACGCCAAAAAGACACTTTGATCCCTTCACAAACAGAGCATTCTCTCTCAAAATCTGAATACAGTTCGAAATGTTTAAAATGAGATTTCCGTCATTAAAAAAAATCAAAATTCATCCAAAAAAAAACAATCAAAAAAATTTTCCACAAAACCCCCGAAAAGTCTTCATGAAGGGGGGGAAAAAGGGGAAAGGGAGCATTAGTGACCCCAAAAAGGGGTCACCGGGGCCCCAAAAAACCCCTTTTGGGGGGTTTAAAAGCCCTTCCATTAACCCCGTGTTTTTAAAGCGAAAAAGGGTTTTTTAACCCCCCCCCGAGGTAAGTTTTGGGAAACCCAAAAAAGGGGGTTTTTTTTCCCCCCGGAAAAAAAAGGGCAAAAATAAAGGGGGGAAGGGGTTTTTAAAATTCCAGAAAAAATTGTTCAAGAGCGATAACCAAAACAGGCCCTTTTAAAGAACCACCCTTTTTTGGGCCACAAAAAAAAACCCCCTAAGGGGGAAGGGAGGGCTGATATCCCCTTTTCCCCAAAAGTTTCCTTTTAAAAAAGCAAAAACTTCATTTTGGTACAGACAAAAAAAAGGCGCCCTTTTGGGGAATTTACCCCCGGCACTAATTAAATACGCAGTTTTACCCCTTTTTTGGGGAGGCAAGGATGCGTTTTACTTTCCAAACCCACAAAAAAAAAACAATAAAAAAAGGGGGGAAAACATGGGGGCCCCTGGGGGGAGGCAAAAAAAACAGGAGTTTTGGTTTAACACTTTTGGGCACCCCAAGGGTTTACAGACATTTTTTTCCCCAACCAAACCCCCTTTTTGGGGGGAAAACGAAACCCGGGAAAAAACCCGAGTTTGTCATGCAGATTATACAAAACCCCAAAAAATTTGCGCATTTTCCCGGGGGATGGGTTCAACCCCTTATCACCTGGAAAAAAAGGGGGTTTTTTTCACCAAAAGGGGGTTTTAAAAACGACCCCCAGGGGGGAAATAAAATTCTGTGGGGATAAAGGGGAAAATCCACAACTTTTTAAAAAAAATTCAAACCCTTTGGGTTAATAGCTGCCCAGAATCAACGAAACCGAGCAAAAAGGGGCCCCAGGAGCAATCGGTGACAGTTAAAAAAACTTTTTTGAACACTCCCCAAAGGGCAACTGAGCGTCAAAACTCCCCCCCGTTGGGGCAGACTGAAATAAAAGGAGGCATCACCCAAAAAAGAAAATAACCCTTTGCGCTTTCAAAACCATGACCTGTCCCCCCAGCCCCACTCTATCCCCGGCCTGGTTTCAGAAGCGGTTCACAAGGCAACCCCTTTCCCAAACTTCTCCGCTCAGAAAAACGCGCCCAATTTTGAATGCTAATGACAAAGAACATTGGGGGCCCAAAGGGGGACGGGGAACCCCACCAAACCCCTTTTTACTTTTATCTGACAGCCCCTTTTCCGGGGAAAAAGGGCTCCCAAAACCCGTCGTTTTTTCCATTTGGTAAAAGCCCCCCCGGGAAATTTCTCAATTATAACTCCGTATCAACCAAATTTTAAAAACCCTACAACCCTTTCTCTTTTTTATCGTACTTTAGGCTCTTTGCAATCCCCCCAAAAGGGCCCAAAAAAAAAGCATCAACTCACTAAAAACAGGACCCCCGGGTATCGGGGGAAAAACCCCAAATTCCTGGGTCCCCCGCGAGGAGAGAAAATGATAATTTGAACCTGTTCGTGCTTTTTCCCCGGGGAACTTGTTTTTTAAGGGGAAAAAAAAAATTTTTAAAATTATTTTTGAAATTTGAAATTGCTCGATCCCCTAAAAAACAAATCGGCAGGGGAACCTAGGTTCCACAACGGGAACCCAGAAAGATAGATAGCAATCCCAAACCCTCATGGAAATGACCAAAAAGGGCCCGACAACTGTGAAAAACCCCCCTTTAGGGGGAAAAAAACCCCCCCAGCACCCAGGATACAGAGGGAAAAAAAAAAAAAAAACAAAAAAAAAATATTCTGACAACTCTGACAAAATTTTTTTTTTTTTTTTGTGGACCCTACAATTTTTTAAAAATTTTTTTTCCCTTTTTAACGTTATGTTTCGGTAGGAGGGTGCAGGTAAAAAAGGGAAAACACCCGGCAGTTGGAATCTTAGATTGCAGTACCCCTAACCACCCCAACAAGGCAGCCTGGGGCGTTTACGTTGGTTCCCAGACCCCGCACAAACCCGGGGAAAAAACACACCTAAAAAAAGAAATTGGGGAAAGCTATCGCCCGGGGCAGAACCCCCAAAAAAAATAAAACCCCCCCAAAAAAGAAAGGCGGTTAGACAAAGGGAAAACTGAACGAAAAAAAATAGTATGAGCAAACGCTGGGGCCCAAAAAATAAAAAAAAAGGGGGGGGAAGGGGGGATTACGCAATCCCAAAAAAAACCCCCAAAGCACCAAAATCCCAAATTTTAAAAAAACCCAGATCACAAAACCCCCCACCTAAATTTTGTTTTTCCCCCCGGGAACAAAATCAAAACACACCACTGAAAAAAAATGGAAAAAGCAAAAATACAAACACATGGCTAAAAAAAAAAATTAAGGGCAGAAACCCCCAGGGGACCCCGAAAACCCCCCCAAGGGAAAGGGGGGGGCAAAATGCAAAAAAAAACACAAAAAAAAAAAGAAAAAACTTATCTGTTAGCAGGAGATGCGGGCACGACACAGCAGGTACAAGGGGAAAATGGGGAAAAAAGGATTCCGAAACCCGAACCCAAATTTATCACCCGGGAACCCCCAGGGAAAGGGGGCCCCTTATAAAGACCATTTTTTAAAAACCGATTCCCTTTCCCCACAACTTTCCGGACAACTTTCACCCCCGAACCACCCGAGGGGCCTCTGCCAGAAAAAAATTCAAAACCCTTTACAACAGGGAAAAAAATGCCCCCTTTTTTCCCGGAAAATTTTGGGGGGGGAAAAGGTTTGAAAGGGGGGGGGGCCCCATCGGTCGCGATTTATGTTGGGGGAAAAGCGATCTGGGTATTGGGTGGTTTCCCCCAAAAAACCCCAAGGCCGCAAGGGGGGCTTTATTAAATTTTAAAAACTTAAGACGAACACATGTATAAAAATTTCCCCCCCAAAATGAACTACGTTCCTCCTGGAAGTGGAAAAAAGTCTTCCCCCGAGTGTTTTAGCCTGTAGGCACCCCCAAAACAGGGGGAAGGCCCATTACGTGGGAACGCGTAAAAAGGGCCCGTCCCCATCGCTCTTTTAAGGGACCCAAAATTGCTCGGGCCCCAAAAATTTTTCCCCCAAATTTTTAGATTTTTTTTTGCATACCATGGTTTGCCCTTTTAAAAAAAAAACATTAGGGAGGAGGTCTGTAGAAAGCTCCAATTTTTTTATTATGATTTGGGGGAACCTTTTTTAAAAGGATAAAGACTTGCAAAAGTAATTTAGAAATCGTCTCTTGAAATGGGGTTTTTTTTTTTCCCTTTTGAGTTCTGCCCAAAATTTTTTACTGGGTAACCCCACACGGGAAAATTTTTAAATGTCCCTTTTTTTTTGGGCAAAAAAAGGGGAAAACTTTGGGGGGATACAATTCCT
>JARQOD010009597.1:0-30709 GCA_033576555.1 Oophaga sylvatica
TGAACCTGTCCGGAGAACTACTTTAGGTTCAAATCTGGTTTGCTCCGAGGGAGACAAAACTTTGGACTTAATGTCCGTCAGCTCCATGGATAATCCCTGCAACTGCAGAGCCAGCTGGGCTACTGGATCCATGGCAACTGGGAATAATTTTATTGGCCAGTGAAAATGTCACGCGGTCTTATGATATGTGTACGATGTCAGTAAACTATTCTTAAAAGAACAACACTCTATACAACATATAGATTAGCAACATCAGCATGTAAATATAGAATAGATTTACCTGACACGATATCCGTTGAACTCAGGGTTAATCTTGAGGACTTGATACACTGTCACAGGAAAGAGGAGGCCCGGGGGGTCTAACCTGACCCTAAACTGGGGTCCTAACTAATCCCTCACCTTGGAGGTACTGATAATGGTTCAGAGGTCCAAGTCTCCAGCCTAACCCTGTCTCCTATCAGTCCCTGAACCCTGTAATCAGTCCTAAGAAGGATTCTGATTACCACCAAAGGGATATGGGCTGATCTCAGCTAAATACACAGATTAGACATATAGGACAGACTGGAGAAAACACAGACTTGCATACACACTCAAACACAGAAGGAAAATAAATGATCTGGGATATTAAACTCTAAGCAAGGTGAGCTTAAAACAACTAAGGAGCTCTTTAACTTAAGTCTATACAGATACAATCCTATCTGTGGTCTGCATGAAGAATTTCACTGGCAACTCCCAACACAGACAACCAGAGATTTAAAGGAAAACAATCAACAAATAATTAATTGCAGCCGGGAGAAAACTGCACCCAGTCCCAGAACTGAGCACAGACAGAATTAACTCCCTAACTGCCAAAAACAAAGAAACAGCAACTCAGCTGTGAGAAGTCAGAATGTGCAACCGCGACGATCTTCGTGGCGATGCACACATGACAGAGGCACTCTGAGAGTTGTTATACGAGAACTCAGCTAATGGAAGTAGATCCACCCAATCATCCTGTAGGTGGCAGATAAAGCAGCGGAGATACTGCTCCAGGGTTTGATTGGTTCGTTCGGTCTGTCCATTAGTCTGGGGATGAAAAGCAGAAGAAAGGTTTACTTTAATGTCCAATGCTGCACAGAAATTTTGCCAAAACCTAGAAGTGAATTGCTGTCAGTATTCCGGGTTTTCTAGGTAACTTTGTCAATGATTTTGCCCTTTGTTAAAATGGAGTTTGCTGTTTTCTGTGCCCTACTTCCTGTTCGTTTGTTTAAAACCGGCTCAGGTGCTGGCTTCACTGCTGGAATATTCTGCTTCCGTTTCCCTGCAACCCAGCTGCTTTGTTCCTCACAGATCTTTGGTGTATTTACCAGGAAAGTGCATAACCTTATCTTCAGGTGTTTCTCAGCCACAGCAGTTTCTACCCATGGCTCTGGACATTCTCTGCATATGTAAGTTGCACAAAGTACTGTGTTATCACTAAACTGTTGACTTGGGAATTTAACCCTTGGTTCACTCCATCTGATAAGAACTGTGTTTCTGAACTGTTGCTGTTTAACCCTTCGTGCATTACCTCTGGTGAGAGCTGTTGGAACTGTTACTGGAACCTTACTGACATATGAACTTGTTGTTGGACTTCACTGAATTAAGCCACAACTGAGATTAACTTGTTCCTGGACCTCCCTGTGTTTTCTGCATACCTGGATCTGACTCTCCACACACCAGCAGTGTGTAAATCCAGCCACGTTACCTGTGCATCAGACTTACCTTATGGTCACATTTGTGTGAGGACTCCGTCGTAAGAACTTTACTACCCTCGCTATAGAGGTTCAAGGACTTATATTTCCGGATTCATATAACTGGACTTGTGTATATATATATGGACTCATTGCATGTCACTACGGGTTGTTTGAATATTGTTTTTGGGTGTTTTGCTGTTTCACAAATACATTATTTGCATTCAAAGAAACCCGTCTCTGATTGTTCATTGCCCCACGCTATCAGAATCCTCGAGTTCCTACAATAGTATTACAGGATATTCCAGCCTAAAAAAGAGGATTCTGCTGGGGCAATGACGGAGACACGGGCAGACAAATTGTTCACCATAGTTAACTCCTTGCAGCAGGAGGTGGCGGCTGCACACAATCAGATTAGAGACTTGGAGTCTCGGGTTAACCACAATGCACAGGGGTTTGGTCAGGCTCTCCAAGATCTACGTTCTAGGTTAGGAGTCCTGGAGGCCTTACCTACTGAGCCTACCTCATCCACCAGTATGCCCAAATTGCCTCCATTCCGTTTTAATGGTGACCGAAGTCAATTCCGTGGGTTTGTTAATCAATGTATATTATTTTTTGATGTACATGCCTCCTACTACCGGTCTGATAGATCTAAGGTTCTATGTATTATTATGTTGTTGACATCACGTGCACTGGCTTGGGCAAATCCTATGGTTGAAAGTCATGATACCCGTCTAAATAATTTGGACAATTTTCTGGCAGCCATGGCGCAAATGTTCGACGATCCCAACCGCCGTGCTACCGCTGAATCTGCCTTGCTTTCCTTACGCCAGGGGAAACGGTCAGTCATAGAATATGTTACTGAATTTAAAAGGTTAGTGGTGGACACCCAGTGGGAAAACAATGCTTTATTACCAATCTTTAGAAAAGGTTTGTCAAATGCAATCAAGGATGAGCTAGCTCGTTCAGAGTCTCCACAGGAGTTTGAATTGTTTATACAGCACTGTGTACGTATTGATATCCGTTTAACTGAACGCAGACAAGAAAAATGGGCCGCTGTAAATCGCATTACTAATTACTCTCTTCCGTCCAGGGAAACCACAGGCAAAAACCCGCGAGAGGCTGAGGAGGTGCCTATGCAGGTGGACTCACTGCAGAGACGTGAGAATAATGAACGCCGCGAACACCGTCTCCGTGAGCGCTTATGTTTCTATTGTGGTCAATCGGACCATTTCCTCATCAATTGTCCTAAATGTCCTAGGCGACCCAACAAGGTGTTGGCGGTAGTAGGGGATTATGATAACACAGACGCTGAGTCTGAAGTTTCGGAAACCAGTCTACATCTAGATGCGGTTTTTCCCCCAATACTGATGCCGACTTCCCCTAAAGATCAAGGGGAGAAATATTCACATTGTTCTCTTCCTATACAGATTCAGTGGGAGGAACAGTGGATATCAAGTTCTGCCATGATAGACTCTGGAGCAGGTGGGAATTTCATGGATTCTTCTTTTGCAGAGGAACATGGTATAAAGACACAACTAAGAGCTTCACCAATCACTATGGAAACGGTGGATGGTTCCCCATTAGTTTCTGGACCAGTAGATCGGGAGACAGTGCCTCTGGAGTGTAAGATGGAACCAGACCATCAAGAAACACTTTCATTCATGTTAATATCTTCTCCTCATTTTCCTGTAATTTTAGGAATTCCCTGGTTACGGTCACAAAATCCAATCATCAATTGGGAAACCAAGGAGATAACCTTTCTCCCGAAGTGCAGTTCTACCATCAGTCCAACTGTGGCGGCTCCAGTTACCCAGAACTTGGAAGAGGTGATACAGGTACCTACTCTCCCTCTGATTTATCAGGAATTCTCAGACATTTGTGATAAAAGGAAGGCAGATCAACTTCCCCCACATAGACCGTATGACTGCCCCATAGAATTGCTTCCTGGAGCAGCGATTCCTTTCGGCCATGTTTACCTGTTGGCGGCTCCGGAATTAAAATCTTTACGAGAGTATATAGATGAGAATTTAGCCAAGGGGTTTATCCGACCATCTTCTTCACCAGCGGGAGCTCCAATATTCTTTGTAAAGAAGAAGGATGGTACTCTAAGACCCTGCATTGACTACCGGGAGTTAAATAAGGTAACCATTCGTAACAGGTACCCGTTGCCCCTAATTCCAGAATTGTTGGAAAGAGTTCGCCAGGCCAAAGTATTTACCAAATTAGATCTTCGTGGGGCATATAATTTACTCCGTATACGGCCCGGAGATGAATGGAAGACAGCTTTTAGATGCCGGTATGGACATTTTGAATATTTGGTGATGCCATTCGGACTCTGTAACGCTCCTGCTGCTTTTCAACATTTAGCCAACGACATTTTCAGGGATTTATTGGACCAATATGTGGTAATTTACCTTGATGACATCTTAATCTTTTCTGACTCCTTACAGGAACATCAGGAACATGTCAAGACCGTACTTAGACGTTTGAGAGATAATCATTTGTACATCAAACTCGAAAAGTGTGAGTTCCATTGTTCTGAAATTCAATTTTTAGGCTATGTTATCTCGCCTCAGGGATTGAATATGGAGTCCAGCAAGATCCAGGCAATCTTGGACTGGCCGGTACCAGGAAACATTAAGGAGGTACAACGATTCATTGGCTTTGCTAACTTTTATAGACGGTTTATCCGAAATTTTTCAGAAATTGTCCGTCCCATCACTCTCCTCACCAAGATGGGGAAGAAGTTTGAATGGTCTTCGCAAGCTCAGGAAGCCTTTGATCGCCTGAAGGGTTGTTTTACCACGGCTCCAATATTGATGCATCCGGATCCTGCACAGCCTTTTATCGTGGAGGTGGACGCGTCTGACTGTGCATTGGGAGCTATCCTCTCACAACGTACCGGAGACAAAGGTTTGCTGCACCCGTGTGCCTTCTTCTCTCGTAGGTTATCTTCTGCAGAACTGAACTATGATGTGGCAGATAAGGAACTTTTGGCAATTATTTCTGCCTTTAAGGAATGGAGACACCATTTGCAGGGGGCAACTCAGCAGGTAGTAGTACTCACGGATCATCGCAATTTGGAATTCCTTAAGTCTGCCAGGTGTCTTTCTCCTCGACAAGCTAGGTGGAGTTTGTTCTTGAACCAGTTTAATTTTATTATTTCGTACCGCCCAGGTTCACGTAATGGGAAAGCTGACGCATTATCCCGAATCCATACCGTGGATTCCGTGCCTGGGACCCCGTCGAAGACCATCTTGTCGGAGGCCAATTTCGTTGGAGTGCTCCGGAACCGGGACTTGTGGCAGGAGATCAAGCTGGCCTATGACGGTGACGTATTTCTTGCAGCTCCACCTGACAATGTGAATCTTGTCCTTCGGAATGGTGTGTGGCTTAGAGATCGATGTATTTATGTCCCAGAGGCTGTAAGACTTCGAGTTCTCAAATTGGTCCACGACTCTAAATTGGCTGGTCATAGGGGGGTACAGAAGACGCAGGAATTGTTAACTCGTTTTTTTTGGTGGCCTACCTGCTTGAAGGATGTGAATGACTATGTCCGCTCTTGTGAAGTTTGTGCCCGGTACAAGGTTCCTCGCGTTTCACCTACTGGTCTTCTTAAACCGCTACCTGTACCGTCTCGCCCTTGGGGGTCTATTTCGATGGACTTTATTGTGGAGTTACCCACCTCTGGTGGTAAAAACACTATTTTGGTGGTAGTAGATCGTTTAACGAAAGCTGCTCATTTCATTCCGTGTGCTGGTCTTCCCTCAGCTACAGAGACAGTAGATCTAGTTATCCAGAACATTTTCCGGCTGCATGGGGTACCAGATGACATCATTTCTGACCGGGGAATACAATTTACCTCTAGATTTTGGAAAGGATTTTGTTCTGCGCTCCACATTAATGTTTGCTTGTCTTCTGCATACCATCCTCAGACCAACGGGCAGACCGAACGGACAAATCAAACCTTGGAGCAATATCTACGCTGTTACGTCAGTCATTTGCAGGACGATTGGCTGAAGCTACTTCCTCTAGCGGAATTTTCGTACAACAACTCCCAAAGCAGTTCCACGAAGGTAACGCCTTTTTTTGCCAACCTGGGTTATCATCCAAGTATTTTGCCTAGGTCTCCGGTTACGATTTCGGTACCAGCGGTTGAAGACAGAGTGACGGCGTTGCAACGTAATCTTGAAGTTTTGAAGGACTCCCTGACCACAGCACAGGAGCGTTACAAGAAGTCGGCCGATAGATTCCGGAAACCAGCACCTATGTATAAGGTAGGAGACTCAGTTTGGTTGTCCACCAAGAATCTAAAATTGGGTGTTCCTTCGCAGAAACTGGGACAGAAATTCATCGGTCCATTCAAGATCACTGGGATTGTGAGCTCTGTTGCCTGTCGGTTGAAGCTACCACGGACTTTAAAGGTACACCCAGTATTTCATGTTTCCTTATTAAAACCAGTCTCTCCTAACACGTTTCAGGGACGTATCGTACCTCCCCCTCCACCAGTGTTGGTTGATGGCGAAGAACAATTCGTGGTACAGGATATTGTTAATTCGAGACTTCATAGAAACCGGCTTCAGTATCTAGTTAGATGGCAAGGTTACTCTCCTGAAAATGATTCTTGGGAACCAGTAAGTAACATCAATGCGCCTCTGAAGATTGCTCAGTTTCATCGGAGATACCCGGACAGGCCTGGTCCAGGACCGTCCGGAGGCCGTCTTTAGGGGGGGAGTAATGTCAGTATTCCGGGTTTTCTAGGTAACTTTGTCAATGATTTTGCCCTTTGTTAAAATGGAGTTTGCTGTTTTCTGTGCCCTACTTCCTGTTCGTTTGTTTAAAACCCGGCTCAGGTGCTGGCTTCACTGCTGGAATATTCTGCTTCCGTTTCCCTGCAACCCAGCTGCTTTGTTCCTCACAGATCTTTGGTGTATTTACCAGGAAAGTGCATAACCTTATCTTCAGGTGTTTCTCAGCCACAGCAGTTTCTACCCATGGCTCTGGACATTCTCTGCATATGTAAGTTGCACAAAGTACTGTGTTATCACTAAACTGTTGACTTGGGAATTTAACCCTTGGTTCACTCCATCTGATAAGAACTGTGTTTCTGAACTGTTGCTGTTTAACCCTTCGTGCATTACCTCTGGTGAGAGCTGTTGGAACTGTTACTGGAACCTTACTGACATATGAACTTGTTGTTGGACTTCACTGAATTAAGCCACAACTGAGATTAACTTGTTCCTGGACCTCCCTGTGTTTTCTGCATACCTGGATCTGACTCTCCACACACCAGCAGTGTGTAAATCCAGCCACGTTACCTGTGCATCAGACTTACCTTATGGTCACATTTGTGTGAGGACTCCGTCGTAAGAACTTTACTACCCTCGCTATAGAGGTTCAAGGACTTATATTTCCGGATTCATATAACTGGACTTGTGTATATATATATGGACTCATTGCATGTCACTACGGGTTGTTTGAATATTGTTTTTGGGTGTTTTGCTGTTTCACAAATACATTATTTGCATTCAAAGAAACCCGTCTCTGATTGTTCATTGCCCCACGCTATCAGAATCCTCGAGTTCCTACAATAGTATTACAATTGCACCCCTCGATCCGAAATAACCTCATCCGGTACTCCATGTAAGCGAAACACATCTTTAATCATCAAATCTGATGTCTGTTTTGCAGTGGGTAAGCCGACACAAGGGATAAAATGAGCTGCCTTTGTTAGACGGTCAACCACCACTAGAATGGTGTTCTTCCCTTGAGAGGTTGGTAACTCCACAATGAAGTCCATAGAAATGGATCCCCACGGGCGGGACGGGGTGGGAAGAGGCTGTAACAGACCAGTTGGTGAGGAGCGAGGTGTTTTGCATCTTGCACAGACTTCACATGAAGTGACATAGTTTAAAACATCCTTCCTGCAAGTGGGCCACCAAAAGAAACGAGAGAGAAATTCCTGTGTCTTTAGAATTCCTCTATGCCCAGCTATGTTGGAATCGTGAATGAGTTGCAATACTCTCAATCTGACTGTTTCAGGAATATACAGGCGTTGTCCCTGAATCCACACACCATTCTTAAAGACAAGACTTACGTCCCTTGGGGGTTGTGCCAAAAAGGAATCCGCATGGTATGCTTCCTTGATGTCCTTAAGTAGGTCTTGATTATGAATTACTCCTAGGAATCTAGAGTCAGGAAGAATAGTCTTAGGAGGAGTAATTGGACGTGTCTCTGCTGAGTAAATCCTAGAGAGTGCATCAGCCTTTCCATTGCGCGATCCTGGTCTATAAGAAATTATAAAATTAAATTGGTTTAAGAAAAGATTCCAGCGAGCCTGGCGAGGAGTCAGGCACTTAGCCGACCTGATAAACTCAAGGTTACGATGGTCTGTCAGGACGACTATTTGCTGTGCAGCTCCCTGAAGAAGGTGTCTCCATTCTTTGAAGGCGGCAATAATGGCCAACAACTCTCTATTGCCCACATCGTAGTGCCTCTCAGCCGAAGACAACTGCTGGGAAAAGAAGGCACAGGGATGCAAGACATTCTTCTCACCTGTTCTCTGAGAGAGTATAGCTCCAACGGCACAGTCTGAAGCATCCACCTCTATTATGAAGGCAAGCTCGGGGTTGGGATGTACTAGGATAGGTGCAGTGGTAAATTTATCTTTTAGACGGGAAAATGCTTCCTGGGCTTGGGGAGTCCAGGAGAACCTAGACTCTTTCCGGGTAAGTTGGGTGATAGGTGACACTACCTCAGAGAAATTTCTAATGAAACGTCTATAGAAGTTGGCAAACCCGATGAAGCGCTGTACCTCCTTCACATTTCTAGGACTTGGCCAATCCTTGATGGCTTGGGTTTTGCTTCCATCCATACTAATTCCTTGTGTAGACAGTACATACCCCAGAAATTGAATTTCGGTCCTATGGAATTCACACTTTTCAAGTTTGATGTAAAGATGATTTTGTCTTAGACGTTCCAAGACCATTCTCACATGTCCATGATGTTCCTCTGTGGAGTTAGAAAAAATTAGAATATCATCCAAATAAATTACCACGAATGTATCTAGGAGATCCCTGAAGATGTCATTCACCAAGTGTTGGAAAGTGGCTGGGGCGGTACTCAGACCAAAAGGCATAACTAGATATTCAAAGTGTCCATAGCGTGACCTGAATGCAGTCTTCCATTCATCCCCAGGTCTAATACGGACTAAGTTATAGGCCCCACGAAGATCTAGTTTAGAGAAAATTTTGGCATGTCGCACTCTCTCCAATAACTCAGGGATTAAAGGCAATGGATAACGGTTTCTAATAGTAACCTTATTGAGTTCCCTATAGTCTACGCATGGTCTCAGAGATCCATCTTTCTTCTTTACAAAGAAGATGGGTGCACCTGCAGGAGATGAAGAGGGGCGTATGAAGCCCTTGGCTAGATTTTCGTCTATGTAATTGTCACGCGGTCTTATGATATGTGTACGATGTCAGTAAACTATTCTTAAAAGAACAACACTCTATACAACATATAGATTAGCAACATCAGCATGTAAATATAGAATAGATTTACCTGACACGATATCCGTTGAACTCAGGGTTAATCTTGAGGACTTGATACACTGTCACAGGAAAGAGGAGGACCGGGGGTCTAACCTGACCCTAAACTGGGGTCCTAACTAATCCCTCACCTTGGAGGTACTGATAATGGTTCAGAGGTCCAAGTCTCCAGCCTAACCCTGTCTCCTATCAGTCCCTGAACCCTGTAATCAGTCCTAAGAAGGATTCTGATTACCACCAAAGGGATATGGGCTGATCTCTGCTAAATACACAGATTAGACATATAAGACAGACTGGAGAAAACACAGACTTGCATACACACTCAAACACAGAAGGAACATAAATGATCTGGGATATTAAACTCTAAGCAAGGTGAGCTTAAAACAACTAAGGAGCTCTTTAACTTAAGTCTATACAGATACAATCCTATCTGTGGTCTGCATGAAGAATTTCACTGGCAACTCCCAACACAGACAACCAGAGATTTAAAGGAAACCAATCAACAAATAATTAATTGCAGCCGGAAGAAACTGCACCCAGTCCCAGAACTGAGCACAGACAGAATTAACTCCCTAACTGCCAAACACAAAGAAACAGCAACTCAGCTGTGAGAAGCCAGAATGTGCAACCGCGACGATCTTCGTGGCGATGCACACATGACAGTAATCCTTTAAAGCCTTTAGCTCGGGCCCCGCCAGGGGGTAGATCTTACCAAAAGGTATCTCTGCTCCAGGCAATAATTCAATTGGACAATCATATGGACGGTGAGGAGGAAGCTGGTCAGCGTTCTTCTTGTCACATAAATCCACATAGTCCTGGTATACAGCTGGTAGTTCAGGGACTGACATGGTTCCTTTAGGAACAGAGCAAGCTGAAAATTTTGGACTTATCTGTTTCTCTGGAAAGTGTAATTCCTTGGTCTCCCAGTTAATGGTAGGATTCTGAGCCTGCAGCCATGGTAGCCCTAGAATAATGGGAAAGTGGGGAGAAGAGATAAGCATAAAGGACAGTTTCTCTTGATGATCTTTACCCATAAGAACCCTCAAAGGCTCTGTTTCCTGATCCACTGGTCCAGAGGTCAGCAGGGAGCCATCCACAGTTTCCATCTGTACTGGAGTAGCCTTCTTCACTGAACGTATCCCCTGTTTCAGAGCAAAGGAGACATCCATAAAATTTCCACTTGCCCCTGAGTCGATCATAGCAGAGCTAGACACCCAAGCTGAGTCAACCCAGAGTTTGATGGAAAGAAAGCAATGAGAATTGTTTTTCTTACAACTCAGCTGGGACAACCGCTGAGGAAACTTGAAAAATGGCAGCGTTTACACAGTCAACGTCCTCAGAGGTAACGGAGTTTAAGTCCGAGAAATCAAGATCTGTTGCTGCAGATCTCTCTGGAGCCTGAGGCTCGGACCTGACAGATCCCCTCTCGCAACACTCACAATGAATGAGTGCTGCAGTAGTCTTACGAGAACGGCTGGGGCAGTTTATAATGAAGTGCCCTGACTTACCACAATAGAAACATAGATTCTCCTTAAAACGATGTTCCTTGCGTGCATCACTAACCCGTCGTTGTAAAGAGTCTACCTGCATGGGTTCAGGTTCAGGTTCCCGTGTAATCCTACTCAAAGGTTCCTTAGCTGGAGAGGAAGGTAGGAAAAGGTTAGTGCGATTGCTTTCGAACCATCTCTCTTGCCTGCGTTCAGTCAGACGAGTATCAATATGGATGCAGTAGTTAATAAAGTCACCTAACGCAGTGGGAGGGTCGGCACGAGCAAGTTCATCCTTAATCAGTGGAGATAACCCTTTTGAAAAATAGATTTTTTGGCGGTACTGTCCCAGGTGGTATCAAGGGCCCATCTCTTGAAATCCAAGGCATATTCAGCTACCGAGTGCTTACCTTGGCGCAAAGCTAACATGGCTGCTTCAGCTGTTGCACCTCGATTGGGGTCATCAAACACCTGCCCCATGGCTGAAATAAAAGCATCAAGGTGATTCAAACAATCATCCTCAGTCTCAATCAGAGGGTTTGCCCACATCAAAGCCTTGTTGGTAAGCAACATAATTATAGTAAGCACCTTAGATCGTTCAGTGGGAAATTGTGAAGCATGTGCAGAAAAAAAAAGATTGCATTGATTAATAAATCCCCTGAATTTCTCACGTTCACCGCCAAAACGAAAAGGGGGCAACTTGGGAATCCCAGAACTCGGGGCTACGGCAGGAGCCTGGACTCGCTCTTCTAGAACCTCAATCCTGGCTCGCAAATCCTGGGCAGTCTGTCCAAACACTTGCAAATTGTGATTAGTGAGGTCCTGTAGGCTTGAAAAACGGGTCTTTATATTCTGCAAATCTGCAAGGATATTATCAGTCACTCCGCAAAGTTCCTTTATGCGGGCCTCCATTTTCCAGATCTTTTAAGACAGGAGTACTGGAAGAAGAGGAGAGGAGAAAAAAAAAAAAAACAATAGTGTTTACCTGTGGTAACACTGCAGAGAGAAAAAAAAAATTAAGGGAACTGCTCACCTGGAATGGTTGTGAGAAGTCACAACCACTATCATCACAGAAAGTTCACCCGGACATCTGATATCCACAGTTACAGCAGACAAAAAAGAGAAAAGAAAAAAAAAAAACAATAGTGTTTACCTGTGGTAACACTGCAGAAAAAAAAAACACTTAAGGGAATTGCTCACCTGGAATGGTTGTGAGAAGTCACAACCACTGTCATCACAGAAAGTACAACCGGACATCCGATATCCACAGTTACAGCAGACACAGCCTTTCCAGACCCAGCAGACACTAACGTTTTGGCTTCAGAATCTTGTAATGTATGTAGTACAGTTCATATAGCGTCTTGTGCTTGGGTGCGATGAAAATACATGAGACACAGGTTTGATATAGAAAGTCTTGTATTACTTATACAAGTTGGCAAAAATAGTCACACAGTTTGCAGACACAGAATCAGGAGACACAGCAGGCCAGAGTAATCTAAGCTCAGCAATCACTCTCCACAACAGGTTCAGGATCTTCTTCTCTGTTACCGTAAGTCCATGCAAACGTGGGTCTTTCAAAGAGCAGGGTTCAGAGTCCACAAGTGCTTCAGAGTTCCTCAGTAGGAATAGCTGGAGTACAAGGTCCAAGGCTTTAGGAGTCAGGTCACAGGTTCACTGCAGGCTAGGTTCTGAAGCACTGATTGCTCAGCTGTGGCTGCTTAAGAAGCAAAAGGAGAGAATCAGGGCGGGAACATGCAAGCTGGAAACTCCATTTTGACTGAGGGCAAGATAGCTGCAGCAAGACAGAAAGTAAAATGGCTGACGAACAAACTGAGTTTCAGGAACATGTACACAGAACCTTACAGATGGTGCAACTCCCGAGTCGGTGATGGCTTGGGGGGCTGAGATATAGAGATTAGGTCACCGTAAAGGGCGAAACGGGCCAGGTTTGATATCCATGCGACAGGCAAAACATACTGCATCTGCTGGTACCTCTCATGTCCTGATCCGATCGTCCTGGAGAAAGTTAACCCCTTTGCTAGATATTGGGAATAAATTCTGCAGGGAGCTAAGGGTGGAGATTATCAGCCCACCCTCGGACACCGAGGGGAGGGACCTAGCAGGTTTAAGAACTGTGAGCTATGGGCAGACCACTTCCATTCTCACAGAAGCCAAGAAGCAACAAGGGACAGATCTGCCAAGGGAGCAGCGGCACACATTTTGGGGGACTGTCCAGCAACTAAGACTTTCACCTGTGGATCGCAGAGCTCCCTGCCTCCACATGTCCCTACAACTTGGTAATATTGACCTCTAGCTAATACCTCTAAGCCTTGTACATTATTGTATTTTACTCTGACTGCAAATCCACTGTAATTCCGTTGTATATCTTATTGTATATTTCTGTAATTATCTAGTGCGCCCTTAAGGCAATTAAACCATAAAATTAATCTTGGGCTGATGCTTTTACTCTGATCACGAATCTTAGAATACCCAGTGGGTAACAGGACACCCTCCCCGGCAGCCATTTGCTCTAGGTGCAGTTCCCTTACTGACCTGAGAGATAAAGGGGGCGCCGGAGAGCTGTGCCTGTGGAGTTACGTCACTTGGTGACGTGGGAGGACGGGGTCGTCTTTCACATTTGGTGGCAGCGGTGGGATCAGAGTAATAGTGTGCGTGGGACCCCTACTCCCAGGTACCATGGACGGAATAGTACGTCGGATGGCAGAAAGGGGTTAAGGAAGTGTTAACCCTTGAGTATAGGGTGATTATTACTGTTTGAGGCCTTTACTGGTTAGTTTACAGGGTATCCCAGAAAAAAAGACGTAGAGTCCCCCTATCAAATCAAACCAGCAAAGGCTAAACAGACAGCTGTGGGTTGATATTAATAGTTTTTGAAGGGACCTGGGATACAGTTATATGAAAAAGTTTGGGCACCCCTATTAATCTTAAGCTTAATGTTTTATAAAAATTGGTGTTTTTGCAACAGCTATTTCAGTTTGATATATCTAATAACTGTTGGACACAATAATGTTTCTGCCTTGAAATGAGGTTTATTGTACTAACAGAAAATGTGCAATCTGCATCCAAACAAAATTTGACAGGTGCATAAGTATGGGCACCTCACCAGAAGAGTGACATTAATATTTAGTAGATCCTCCTTTTGCAAAAATAACAGCCTCTAGTCGCTTCCAGTAGCTTTTAATGAGTTCCTGGATCCTGGATGAAGGTATTTTTGACCATTCCTCTTTACAAAACAATTCCGGTTCAGTTAAGTTTGATGGTCGCCGAGCATCGACAGCCCTCTTCAAATGATCCCACAGATGTTCAATGATATTGAGGTCTGGGAACTGGGATGGCCATTCCAGAACATTGTAATGGTTCCTCTGCATGAATGCCTGAGTAGATTTGGAGCGCTGTTTTGGATCATTGTCTTGCTGAAAGATCCATCCCCTGCGTAACTTCAACTTTGTCACTGATTCTTGAACATTATTGTCAAGAATCTGCTGATACTGAGTGGAATCCATGCGTCCCTCAACTTTAACAAGATTCCCGGTGCCGGCATTGGCCCCACAGCCCCAAAGCATGATGGAACCTCCACCAAATTTTACTGTGGGTAGCAAGTGTTTTTCTTGGAATGCTGTGTTTTTTTGACACCATGCATAACGCCTTTTTGTATGACCAAACAACTCAATCTTGGTTTCATCAGTCCACAGAACCTTCTTCCAAAAAGAAATTGGCTTCTCCAAATGTGCTTTTGCATACCTCAGCCGACTCTGTTTTTGGCGTGCTTGCAGAAACGGCTTCTTTCGCATCACTCTCCCATACAGCTTCTCCTTGTGCAAAATGCGTTGTATAGTTGACCGATGCACAGTGACACCATCTGCAGCAAGTTGATGCTGCAGCTCTCTGGAGGTGGTCTGAGGATTGTCCTTGACTGATCTCACCATTCTTCTTCTCTGTCTTTCTGATGTTTTTCTTGGCCTGCCACTTCTGGCCTTAACAAGAACTGTCCCTGTGTTCTTCCATTTCCTTACTATGTTCCTCACAGTGGAAACTGACAGGTTAAATCTCTGAGACAGCTTTTTGTATCCTTCCCCTGAACAACTATGTTGAATAATCTTTGTTTTCAGATCATTTGACAGTTGTTTTGAGGAGCCCATGATGCCACTCTTCAGAGGAGATTCAAACAGGAGAACAACTTGCAAGTGGCCACTTTAAGTAGCTTTTCTCATGATTGCATACACCTGGCTATGAAGTTCAAAGTTCAATGCGGTTACAAAACCAAAAAAAGGGCTTTAGTAAGTCAGTAAAAAGTAGGTAGGAGTATTTAAAACAAGAAAATGATAATGGTGCCCATACTTATGCACCTGTCAAATTTTGTTTGAATGCAGATTGCACATGTTCTGCTAGTACAATAAAGCTCATTTCAAGGCAGAAACATTACTGTGTCCAATAGTTATTAGATATATCAAACTGAAATAGCTGTTGCAAAAACACCAATTTTTATAAAACATTAAGCTTAAGATTAATAGGGGAGCCCAAACTTTTTCATATAACTGTATTTCCCCCCTCCCAGGCTAACATCAGCCCTCAGCCACCCTAGAAATGGCCCATCCATAATATGTGCCAAATCTGGCGTTAAGCCAGGGGTTGATGTCAGCTTTGTATTCTTAGCTGACATCAAGCCCAGCGGTTAGTAATGGAGAGGTATCTATAAAACGTCCTAATTACTAACACCATAGTCATATTGTAAAAAATACACAGGAAGAATAAAGTCCTTTAATTGAAATCAACACAACCCACCCTCATTTCCCATTTATTACCGTAAAAATGAAAATAATTCAAAAACATATTTCTCACCTGTCCAACGACAATCCATTTGTCCCCTTAAGAAGTCCAGCTCTGCTACATCTAGATTACATGGCAGAGCAGTGGCATGATGCCAGCTGTTCCCATGCTCAGTTCAGTGTGAGCTGGCGAATGAACTGAGGTATCCTTCGTGACATCACTGCTAGAACTGTGAGAAAATTCTCACAGTGTTAGCGGTGATCACAATGAGCTGCCCATGGAAACTGCAGCTTCAGTGACCTGCGGTAACCTCAGTGACATCATCGCAGGTCAGTGAAGCTGCACTCTGATGCACAACCCATTGTCTCCTGGTTGTTAGTCTGAACGGTCGCATCATGCCATAGTTCAGTAAGGCATCCAGATGAAGCTCAGATGGATTACGATGCCTCTCCATTACTAACCTCTGGGCTTGATGTCAGCTGACATTACAAAGCTGACATCAACCCCAACCCTATTATCCCACTTGCACCGCCACAGGGCAAGTGGGAAGAGCGGAGGCTAAGAGCCAGATGGGCCATTTCTGGGGCGGGTGAGAGCTAATGTTTTTCGTATGGGAGGGAGCCAATATACAAGGTCCCTTTACATATTACTATCATCCTGGAACTGTCTGTTTAGCCTTTGATGGTTTTTGATTATAGGGGAGACCCCCACATAAATTTTCTTTCGGAGTCTCCCCTATAATAATCAGTAAAGGCTAAAAAACTGTTAGCTGATATTAATAGCCTGGGAACATTTATGGCTATTGGCCCTTTTACCAGAATTTTCAGCCCCAGTGGTCGATTTTCCCTCTGCTGGTTCAATAAATTACGCGGGAGCCCACATTTTTTTTTTTATTTTATACAAAGCGGGTGCTGAATACATCTCCCATCATTATCGCCTGGTCGTGCTGATCTTAGGGAGACCAGGTGACAATTATGAAAGCTACCTTCAGCACCCAGTGCCTGGGAATAGAGCGAACTGTAGCTCCTTTCCCAAGTGCCAGTACGTGTCACACAGACAGCACACAGATACAACACAGATGTGACACACGGAAACTAAATGTAAACACAGATGTCACATACGTACATATGGATGACACACACAGATCTCACCAATACTGTTTTTTCCTCTACAGGAATCACCAGGACACATGAAGGAGGCCTAAGACAATGTACAAAGTTGTCAGGCAGAAAGTGTAGCAAAGCAATGGTGGAGCCATGACTTGCAGCATATCTTCAGCAATGGAAGACAGACAGAGGTCAGGGCAGCTGGCAGACTAATGGTCGAGGCTGACTATATCATCCAGGTCCGTAACGTAGCAGTGTAAGGCCTCCTTCATGCATCCGTATAAAACACGTACGTGAAAAACCAGCACACATGTCATCCATGTGTCTGTTTTACCATCAGTGTTTTTCTGGTATGAATAAAGAAAGACATTACAAAGTGTTGTCTATACTTTCCAGTGTTAGACACGGACAGCACAGATTGTACACTGCTGCCGTCCGTGTGCTGTACGCGTTTTTCACTGACCCACAGACTTGTATTGGCCCTTGTCCTCCATGTTGCCGAAAAAAAAACAATCATGTCTCTGTGTATTTTGCACCGACACACTAACCGTGTAAAAACACAGACATGTGCATCGCACCATAGATTATAATGGGTGCGTGTGGTATACGTGAAAAACATGGATAACACACGTACTGGAAACAGACGTGTGAGGGAGGCCTTAAAAATAATACCCTAGCAGAGCATTGGAATCTAAGAGACATTGATAACCAAGGCCCATAGTGGAGGAGGATGGTCCCTTAAAAATACAGGATTCCCTGGGCATTGACTGATGGTCAGGAGATTTGGGGTTACTTGGAGGAACCAGAAGCTTACATGTATGTAAGTCCTATAACAGTGATGCAATGCAGAACAGCAAACTGGAGCAAAACGCCAGACCCAACAGGAAAACTTACAGGCCATGACAGATTCCCACCAGTAGGATCATGATTTGTAGGGGTCTCCCAAAAATCAATCATTTAAATTAACACGTGATTAGTTTTTTACAACCTCCTAAGCAAGGTCTCCTCATTACGCGGTCAAGAACAAGCTTCTGACATGGCAACCATGCAGACTATTTTTGTGAATAGACCTATTTTCCCCATCATTAGTATGCATCTTCGTTCCTTGGATAATTGCATCATAAAAACGTCTCGCCATGTTTCTGGTCCAATTTCTGGTCATAACTCTGGAGAGAAGTTGGTAATGACTAAAGCAGGTCCTCTGCCGTGTACATGGATTCTGCACTGCAGGTGTAATAGTAACCTAAAAAGCATCTCTCCACTAATGAAAGAAATCCTAGACAAATGTGAACACATGGGACTGAACTCTGTGGCTATGCCGGCTTTTGGGACAGGTAAGATTGCTTTTCGACTATGCACATTGAGGTGGCATAGGTGGAGTTACTTCTTTTCCTTATGCTTTGCCATTCTGTACAGCTTATGTAATTCTTCTATAGCGCTGCCAGGGGAAATAAAGCATTACAACTGGCACATAGACATGAATGTTCTCTGTAATTCATGGACATTGGGGGTCGGTCGGGAAAGAGGTGCTACTTGTAGCCACTTTCCACTCTTAGGCTTAGAATTAAGGGTCCAGAATCCTACTGCATACATTTCACAGTTACACATCACTATTTTTTTTAGCTGTTCTGAATTTTGACATAACTCTGAAAAATCCAAGGCACGTGTTCCTTTTGTATGTGGCTTGTAGAAGGCCTTACGTGGCCAAAATATCCCTTTTGTCACAGTGGGAACCATTTGACTGTATGGTTTTATGGGCAGGAGAGTTAGCAAGACTTAAAATAGTCAACAAAAAATATTTTCCTTCACCAAGTGAGAGGAATGTCTTTATCTGTGATGCTTTATACCCATCAACTGTTGTTAGGCCGCTATCTTTTCTCTGGTTTTAGCATTTGTCACCTTAAGCAAAAAGAAAAATGGCATTGTTCTCGATATGACCAAATAAGACCTTTATATAGTGCTATGTAATAACGGTGTCCAATAGGTGTATGACACCAGATTGGCCAAAGGAATGGAACATTAACCCCTTCATGACCCAGCCTATTTTGACCTAAATGACCTGGCCATTTTTTGCAATTCTGACCAGTGTCCCTTTATGAGGTAATAACTCAGGAACGCTTCAACGGATCCTAGCGATTCTGAGATTGTTTTTTCGTGACATATTGGGCTTCATGTTAGTGGTAAATTTAGGTCGATAATTTTTGCGTTTATTTGTGAAAAAAATGGAACTTTGGCCAAAATTTTGAAAATTTCGCAATTTTCAAATTTTGAATTTTTATTCTGTTAAACCAGAGAGTTATGTGACACAAAATAGTTAATAAATAACATTTCCCACATGTCTACTTTACATCAGCACAATTTTGGGAACAACATTTTTTTTTGTTAGGAAGTTATAAGGGTTAAAAGTTGACCAGCGATTTCTCATTTTTACAGCAAAATTTACAAAACCATTTTTTTTAGGGACCACCTCACATTTGAAGTCACTTTGAGGGGTCTATATGGCAGAAAATACCCAAAAGTGACACCATTATAAAAACTGCACCCCTCAAGCTACTCAAAACTACATTCAAGAAGATTATTAACCCTTCAGGTGCTTCACAGGAACTAAAGCAACGTGGAAGGAAAAAATGGACATTTTAATTTTTCCAACAAAATTTTTCTTTTAGCATCAATTTTTTCATTTTTGCATGGGCATCAGGATAAAATGGACCCTAAAATTTGTTGGGCAATTTCTCCTGAGTATACAGATACCTCATATGTGGTCATAAACCACTGTTTGGGCGCACGGCAGGGCTCAGAAGGGAAGGAGCGCCATTTGACTTTTTGAATGGAAAATATGCTGGAATATTTAGCGGTTGCCATGTCGCATTTGGAGAGTCCCTGTGTGCCTAAACATTGGAGCTCCCCCAGAAGTGACCCCATTTTGGAAACTAGACGCCCTAAGGAACTTATCTAGATGCAGAGTGAGCACTTTGAACCCCCAGGTGCTTCACAAATTGATCCGTAAAAAAAAGAAAGTACTTTTTTTTCACAAAAATTTTCTTTTAGCCTCAGTTTTTTCATTTTCACATGGGCAACAGTATAAATTGGATCCTAAAATTTGTTGGGCAATTTCTCCTGAGTACACCGATACCTCATATGTGGTCATAAACCACTGTTTGGACGCACGGCAGGGCTCAGAAGGGAAGGAGCGCCATTTGACTTTTTGAATGGAAAATATGCTGGAATATTTAGCGGATGCCATGTCGCATTTGGAGAGTCCCTGTGTGCCTAAACATTGGAGCTCCCCCACAAGTGACCCCATTTTGGAAACTAGACCCCCCAAGGAACTTATCTAGATGCAGAGTGAGCACTTTGAACCACCAAGTGCTTCACAAATTGATCCATAAAAAAAAGAAAGTACTTTTTTTTTAACAAAAATTTTCTTTTAGCCTCAGTTTTTTCATTTTCACATGGGCAACAGTATAAATTGGATCCTAAAATTTGTTGGGCAATTTCTCCTGAGTACACAGATACCTCATATGTGGTCATAAACCACTGTTTGGGCGCACGGCAGGGCTCAGAAGGGAAGCAGCGCCATTTGACTTTTTGAATGGAAAATTAGCTCCAGTCGTTAGCGGACACCATGTCATGTTTGGAGAGCCCCTGTATGCCTAAACTTTGGAGCTCCCCCACAAATGACCCCATTTTGGAAACTAGACCCCCTAAGAAACTTATGCAGATGCACAGTGAGCACTTTGAACCCCAGGTGCTTCACAAAACTTTATAACGCAGAGCCGTGAAAATAAAAAATCTTTTTTTTTCTCAAAAAATTATTATTTAGCCCCATATTTTTTATTTTCACAATGGTTACAGGAGAAATTGGACCCCAAAAGTTGTTGTCTAATTTGTCCTAAGTACACTAGTACCTCACATGTGGGGGAGAACCACTGTTTGGGCACACGTCAGGGCTTGGAAGGGATGTAGTGACGCTTTGAAATGCCGACTTGATGGAATGGTCTGCGGGCGGGCAGAGCCCTGATGTGCCTAAACAGTAGAAACCCCCCACAAGTGACCACATTTTGTAAACTAGACCCCTCAAGGAACTTAAGTAGATGTGTGGTGAGCACCTTGAACCCCCACGTGCTTCACAGAAGTTTGTAATGCAGAGCCGTGAAAATAAAAAATCATTTTTTTCCTCAAAAACTGATTTTTTTAACCCGCAATTTTTTATTTTCACAAGGGTAACAGGAGAAATTGGACCACAAAAGTTGTTGTACAGTTTGTCCTGAGTACACTGGTACCCCATATGTGGGGGGAAACACTGTTTTGGCACATGGGAGAGCACAGAAGGGAAGGAGCGCCATTTTGGAATGCAGACTTGATGGAATGTTCTGTGGGCGTCATGTTGCCTTTGCAGAGCCCCTGATGTGCCTAAACAGTAGAAACCCCCCACAAGTGACCCCATTTTGGAAACTAGACCCCCAAGGAGCTTATCTAGATGTGTAGTGAGCACTTTGAACCCCCAAGGGCTACACAGAAGTTTATAACGCCGGGCCATGAAAATAAAAAAATCATATTTTTTCCACAAACATGATCTTTTAGTCCCCAATTTTTTTATTTTCCCAAGGGTAACAGGAGAAATTAGACCTCAAAAGTTGTTGTCCAATTTGTCCTGAGTACGCTGATATCCCATATGTGGGAGAAAACTACTGTATGGGCACACTTCGGGGCTCGGAAGGGAAGTAGTGACGTTTTGAATTGCCGACTTGATGGAATGGTCTGCGGGCGTCATGTTACGTTTGCAGAGTCCCTGATGTGCCTAAACAGTATAAACTCCCCACAAGTGACCCCATTTTGGAAACTAGACCCCGCAAGGAACTTATCTAGATGTGTGGTGAGCACTTTGAACCCCCAAGTTCTTCACAGAAGTTTATAACGCAGAGCCGTGAAAATAAAAAATCATTTTTTTTCCACAAAAATAACTTTTTTAGTCCCCAATTTTTTTTCCCAACAGTAACAGGAGAAATTAGACCCCCAAAGTTGTTGTGCAATTTTTCCCGAGTACGCTGATACCCCATATGTGGGGGTAAACCACTGTTTGGGCACACGTCGGGGCTTGGAATAAAGGGAGCACTGTTTGACTTTTTGAACGCAAAATTTGCAGGAATCAATGGTGGCGCCATGTCACGTATGGAGATCCCCTGATGTACCTAAATAGTGGAAACCCCTCAATTCTAACTCCAACCCTAACCCCAACACACCCTAACGCCTACACACACCTAACCCTAATACAAACCCTAATCATAACCCTAACCCCAACACACCCCTAACCCTAATCCCAACTCTAACCATAAACCTAACCACAAGCCTAACCCTAATCCCAACCCTAACCCAAAACACCCCTAACGCTTATCCCAACCCTAACCCTAATCCCAACCTTAACCCTAATTCCAACCCTAACCCTAATTCCAACCCTTACCCTAGTTCTAACCCTTACCCTAGTTCTAACCCTTACCCTAGTTCTAACCCTAACCCTAGTTCTAACCCTAAGGCTGGGTTCATATTGCGTTTTACCAGCCCGTTCAACACGTAGCGTTGACGGGCTGGTAACGGTATAGCATAACGCGATCGCGTTATGCTATACCCGCTAGTGCAGAGGAATCAGCGATGATTCATCTGTGCTAGCGGTGATGGAGCCCAGATGCTGCAGCCTGCGTCCAAGGCTCCGTCACTGAATGACGACACGTCGCGAACGCATGCCGCTTCATGGCATGCGTTGCGATGCGCACACAAATGGGGTGAATGGCAGCGTTAACGGACTGTGTTACACCGCGTTATACCGCGGTGAAACGCAGTCCATCTAACGGACTGCCATAATGCAATATGAACCCAGCCTGACCCTAAGGCCCCGTGCACAAGTTGCGGATTCTTCTAAAATCCGCAGGTAAAACGACCTGCCTTTTACCTGCGTATTTAGCGCGGATTTGCTGCGGTTTTTCTCTGCGGTTTTACGCCTATAATGGAATAGGTGTAAAATCGCTGCGGAATCCGCACAAAGAATTGACATGCTGCGGATTTAAAACCGCAGCAAATCCGCGCTGAAAAATCTGCAGCATGTGCACAGCGTTTTTTTTTACCATTTATTTGCATTGTACTGTACATGGTTTCTGGATCTGCTGTGGATCCGCAGCGCCAAATCCGCTGCGGATCCGCAGCAAAATCCGCTGCTGATCCGCAGCAAAATCCGCTGCGGATCAGCAGCGAAATCAGCTGCGGATCAGCAGCGAAATCAGCTGCGGATCAGCAGCGAAATCCGCTGCGGATCAGCAGCGAAATCAGCTGCGGATCAGCAGCGAAATCAGCTGCGGATCAGCAGCGAAATCCGCTGCTGATCCGCAGCTGATTTCGCTGCTGATCCGCAGCTGATTTCGCTGCTGATCCGCAGCTGATTTCGCTGCTGATCTGCAGCGAAATCAGCAGCGGATCAGCAGCGAAATCAGCTGAGGATCAGCAGCGAAATCAGCTGAGGATCAGAAGCGAAATCAGCTGCGGATCAGCAGCGAAATCAGCTGCGGATCAGCAGCGAAATCAGCTGCGGATCAGCAGAGAAATCAGCTGCGGATCAGCAGAGAAATCAGCTGCGGATCCGCAGCAAAATCCGCAACGTGTGCACAGGGCCTAATAGGAAAAAAAAAAATCTTTATTATTTTTCCCTACCTATGACAGGGGGGGTTCACTTACTTTTTTTTATTTTGATCACTGTGACAGTTTATCACAGTGATCAAAATAAATTTTTTGACTAGGCAGGGCGCACTGCGCATGCGCCGGCCGGCGGGCGCACTGCGCATGCGCCCGCCATTTTCCAAGATGGCGGCGCCCATGAAGAATCCCGGGCAGCCGCCGGGAAGGATCCAGGGACATCGGTGGACCGGGAGAGGTGAGTATGGGGGTCGGAAGTGAGGGGGGGGGGATCGGAAGGTGGGGCAGCGGAGGCCAGGACGAGGGGAGCTTTTAGTGACGGCGGTGACCGACCGCTGCCATCTTTCGGTGGCGGCGGCCGATCGCCGCCGTGAATCCGTGTGGGGGGGTCAGGGCTCGGTGTCCAGCCATGGCAGATGCTATTGCAGCATCGGCCATGGCTGGATTGTAATATTTCACCAATTATATTGGTGAAATATTACAGATTGCTCTGATTGGCTGTTTCACTTTTAACAGCCAATCAGAGCGATCGTGGCCACGGGGGGGTTAAGCCAACCCCCTGTGGTGAAGCACAAAGGGTCCTGTGCCGGCGGGTCGGGTGACCTTTCAGTGACCCCTGTCACCCGACCCGCAGGGACGCGATCCTTTCATGACGCCACATAGGCGTCATGGGTCGGATTGGCACTGATTTTCATGACGCCTACGTGGCGTCATGGGTCGGGAAGGGGTTAATGAGACGCAAAGATCTTGACAGCAACAAACAATTTCATCCAATGACTTGTCTTCTTATCTCTGATTGATGTTGGTTGAGGCTTCATTTATGGCAGGGTTCCTCAACTCCAATCCTCAAAGACCACCCACCATGGTTTCAGGATTTCCTTAGCATTGCCCAGGTGATAATTGCATCACCCATGCAATACAAAGGAAATCCTGAAAATATGACCTGTTGGTGGGCCTTGAGGACTGGAGTTGGGGAACACTGATTTATGGGACGAAAACACTAGAGCAGGGGTCTCAAACTGCATTCCTCGAGGGCCGCAAACCGTGCATGTTTTCAAGATTTCCTTAGCATTGCACTAGGTGCTGGAATCATTATCTGTGCAGGTGATTAAATTATCACCTGTGCAATGCAAGGAAATCCTGAAAACATGACCTGTTTGCGGCCCTTGAGGAATGCAGTTTGAGACCTCTGCTATAGACGATGAACGAAGTGTAGGCTGAGAACGAGCACAACCATTCAAGATAGGGCTTTGCTCCTATTGTACTGCTGGGAATCCCAAAGGTTAGACCCTCAGCAATCAGTGGTCTGAAACAGTTAGTAATAACCCGTTAATGTTTTTCTTTGTAGCAAAAACATATCTTGTAATTCTAATTTCAAAAATCTATCGAAAAACATTTTAATGAGGTGGGAGTAGATAAGATTTTTTTTTCAATTAAAGCATGAAGTTTTTCTTTGAAGACAACTGAAGTGAGCCCGGCAATAAGATGATCATCTTGGGTTGGGCTTTAGGAAACCCCGAAGATGAGCCGGTTGTCCCTCCACCATGTACTTCATCACCAGGAACAATGTAGTATTATAGGTCAACCATGTGATGGACAGGTTAGGACTGTGAGACAGAGCTGCTCTTTTTTAAATGCTCTTTGTTATAGCTCATTAGTCGGGTTCCTCACTTTAGATTTCCCTCATGATGTCCATATGTCTGAAAAAGGCCCCAGCCATAAAAACCATACTGATTGCATACAGGAACTGAACAAGCAGCGTTCATCTTCCTTGTTGGCTGGCCCTCTACATAACAATGGCAGCCTTATATGTAACAGCATCTTTAGAGAATCATAAATGTTGGTGGAGTCATCATTTTGATGTGAGAATTAATATTTGTTACATTAATGAAAACAATTATTTTAGGGTTTTATTGGAAATGATATGGGAAGAAGTGATTGTATACTATTTTTTTACAGGTTCATTATTTAAGAAAGCTTGTATATCATAGCAATCCATCAACATGTTTGTACCAGGGCTAATAAACCATATCTTTGAATGGTGGAACTCAAGACTCATCGAGTTGTGTCAGCGATGCCAGCGTCTCCACTGACGGAACCTTCTCTACACAGCAATCTCTCGTGGCAAGGGACAGAAAACTGAATTCAACATTTTAAGTTCTGTGATGTTTAACATCTTTCCACCATTGTCTTTTGTAAGTTTCTGATATACACATGTTGGAAATAAGGGCACTATATACCATACAGGCTAAATTCATTGTGAAACGGCCCATCACAAGAAAGAAACGAACAGCGTGGTCAAGGCTATGAAACGCCAGGAGACCATTATCTAAACATATGTGCCTCTAAGTATTCCATATTTGTATTATTGGCATTCGATACTTCTTTACTTCTGATGTAGGAGTTTAACCAGGTACAGCTGTGAATGAGAGAAAATATCTGTATGGTTTTCCATGTCTGTTATTTACATCCATTTTAATTGTGGATGTCAAAGAGATGGTCAAAAATAATAAATGCCAAATACATTTTCTTATAGGATCCATTAAATACATGCCAGATGTGAGGGGAGGTGTTAGATCTACGATTTCATACATAAAAAGAGAATCCCGTATGGAAGAGCAAAGGCTTGCTGAGGAGTGTAAACTGTTGGAAGTCGAATATATGAATAACCCCTCTGACAATTCAATCCATAGATGGCTTGGGAAGGGGGGTGAAGATCTGTTGCATTTGCAAGAAAAAGCTCAGAGAAAACTTTTTTCTCTAAACAGACTTACTTTGAATTGGGTCAAGTAAATATATAGTCCAACAAAATCTGATCTCTCCACCTGTACTAGCCATTAATACTAAGGAGGGATCCCCACTACTTAAATCTGACCAAATTGCTAACAGACTTGAAGATTATTTTAGAGAGTTATATGACTCTCAACTGAATTATACTATAGAAGAAACTGACGAGTACCTGGACCATATAGTATTTCCCGATGAAGATCGGATATTTTTAGATAGAGACATTACGCTGGAGAGATTCGGGAAGCTACTATGTCTCTCTCTAATGGGAAACCTCCAGGCCCTGACGGCATACCCATAGAACGCTATAATAGATATATAGATCAGGTAGGGCCGGTTCTGTTGCAGACCCTTTCCGAGGCACTGGCTGGGTGCTCGCTCCCCCAATCTTTTTATGACGCCACTATAGTGGGAATACTAAAGCCAGATAAACCTGCTGAGGAGTGTGGCTCTTATCGTCCCATATCTCTGCTTAATACAGACTATAAAATACTCACTAAACTTATTGCCAATAGGCTTAAAGCAATAATTCTAAGCATAATACATGAAAATCAATCCGGCTTTATGCCAGGAAGATCCACCTCCTCTAATATCAGAAGGGTTCAGGTTTTAACGCAGATAGGACATAAATATAAGAAACCTTTAGACACCTGAAAGGCTTTTGATTCAATGGAGTGGAGTTTCCTCCAGCGGGTGCGTCTAAGATTTGGTTTCTGGGATAAATTTTGTAAGTGGATTGAACTACTCTATCGTAGGCCCAGAGCTAATATCCTGGTTAATGGCTTACTATCAGAATATTTTCATCTAGGCAGAGGAACTACACAGGGCTTCCCACTATCCCCAATGCTTTTTGCTCTCGCGATTGGGCCAATTGCACTCGGGAATAGACAGGATCATGTGGTGGAGAGAATCCATATAGGCTCTAGGGTAGAGAGGGTGGGACTGTACGCTGATGATCTAGTACTTTTTCTGGATAGATCGATCTTTGCCAAGGACAATTGATCGTATTAATCGCTTTGGGGAACTATCAGGTCTTAAAATCAATTGGAGCAAATCTGTGATTATGCCGCTAGTGGATAACATAACCGTGCCTGTGCTCTGTGGTCTACAAGTAGTACAAAAATGCAAATATTTAGGTATCCTAATTAATCAAAACCCGATTGATGATCTTAAAGATAATATATACCCCTTAGTAGATATGATGAGGAAGACGTTTGAGATATGGTCCCGACTTCCCCTATCTGTTGCGGGTAGAATTGGATTAATAAAAATGATAATTCTTCCCAATTGTTTATATATGCTGGAACATATATCAATAAGGGTCCCAAGGGTTTCTTTAACCTTTAGAGACGGAGCCATTTTGCAGCTTAATGACCGGGCCAATTTTTACAATTCTGACCACTGTCACTTTATGAGGTTATAACTCTGGAACGCTTAAATGGATCCCGCTGATTCTGAGACTGTTTTTTCGTTACATATTTTACTTCATGTTAGTGGTAAATTTTTTTCGATATGACTTGTGTTTATTTATGAAAAAAACGGAAATATGGCGAAAATTTTGCAATTTTCAACCTTTAAATTTTTATGCCCTTAAATCAGAGATATGTCACACAAATTTCTTCATAAATAACATTTCCCACACGTTGGCTTTACATCAGCACAATTTTGGAAACAAAATTTTATTTTGTTCAGAAGTTAAGGGTTAAAAGTTGACCACCGATTTCTCATTTTTACAACAAAATTTACAAAACCATTTTTTTTAGGGACCACATTATATTTTAAGTCATTTTGAGGGGTGTACATGACAGAAAATACCCAAAAATGACACCATTCTAAAAACTGGACCCCTTAAGGTGCTCAAAACCGCATTCAAGAAGTTTATTAACCCAATGTGGAAGGAAAAAAATTAATTTAACTTTAACTTTTTTTTTGCAAAAAATTTACTTCAGAACCAATTTTTTTTTATTTTCACAAGTGTTAAAAGAGAAAATGAACAACAAAATTTGTTGTGCAATTTCTCCTGAATACGCTGATATCCCATATGTGGGGGTAAACCACTTTTCGGGCGCACGGCAGAGGTCGGAAGGGAAGGCGTGCCATTTGACTTTTTCAACAGAGAATTGGCTGGAATTGAGATCGGACGCCATGTTGCGTTTGGAGAGGCCCTGATGCGTCTAAACAGTGAAAACCCCCAAGTGACACCATTTTGAAAACTAGACCACTCTATCTACTGGCTAACACGGTACGAAGATACACATCTTTCCTAGACCACTTAAGGATCTTTTCTAGATATGTGGTTAGCACTTTGAACCCCCAAGTGCTTCACAGATGTTTATAATGCAGAGCAGTGAAAATAAAAATTAGTGGACTAAAAAATCATTTTTGAGGAAAAAAATGATTTTTTATTTTCACAAGGGTAACAGGAGAAATTGGACCACAAAAGTTGTTGTGCAATTTGTCCTGAGTACGCTGATACCCTATATGTGTGTGGGGGGGAACCACTGTTTGGCTGCATGGGAGAGCTCGAAAGGGAAGGAGCGCCATTTTGGAATGCACACTTTGATGGAATGTTCTGCGGGCGTCATGTTGTGTTTCGAGAGCCCCTGATGTGCCTAAATAGTGGAAACCCCTCAATTCTAGCTCCAACCCTAACCCCAACACACCCCTAACCCTAATCCCAACCCTAATCCTAACCCTAATTCCAACTCTAACCCTAATTCTATCCCTAACCCTAATTCTAACCCCAACGATAATGGAAAAATTAAAATATTTTTTCTTTATTTCATTATATTTCCCTAACTATAGGGGTGATAAAAATGTACATTGAATGAATGAAAGGAATCTGTCGGCCGGCAGATTCGGCAGGTGCACTGCGCATGCGCCCGCCATTTTCTTCCCGGACCAAGATGGCGGCGCCCACCGGAGGCAGGAGGGCCCGATGACCACCGGGAGGTACCGGGGACCCTATTTCTCTCTCCTCTGATGTGCAATCACATCAGAAGAGAGAGAAAGTGAAAGCAAAATCGCTTTTTTTTTTTGCCTTCACCGTTATACAGTTAATAACGGCGATCGCAAAAGAGGGGTCGGTAAAAACCGA
Organism: Oophaga sylvatica; assembly: GCA_033576555.1. Classification (NCBI taxonomy): domain Eukaryota; kingdom Metazoa; phylum Chordata; class Amphibia; order Anura; family Dendrobatidae; genus Oophaga; species Oophaga sylvatica. The sequence continues at coordinate 29,212 of JARQOD010009597.1, forward strand.
CCCGAATCACGTTCTCTGGAGTCTTGGCTACCCCCGGCAGCCGAGACCCCGGAGAAAATCACCCCTCCCGCCGGCAGATGCGCCCGCCATTTTCTGACCGGAAGAAGATGGCGGCGCCCACTGGAGGAGGCAGGAGGGCCTGAGGACCACCGGGGGGTACGAGGGGCGATCGGGGACCCCATTTCTCTCTCCTCTGATGTGCGATCACATCAGAGGATAGAGAAATTAAATGACACATCAGATTTTTTTTCTGCGGCCGCCATTATACGGTTAAGGCTGGAATCACACACACCGACTAAAAAAGCTGACCGTTTTAGTCGGTCGATTATCGCAGCAAAATGTCATGAACAGTCATCCGTCTGGCATCCGATTTTCCTGGAAAGATGCGATTTAGTCGCATCTGACCGTAGTTGTCACATCCGATTTACATCCGACTTGCGAGATTTTCTCGCAGGCTTGCAAAACCAACATATAATGGATCCAAATGAATAGTATTTAAATCACCAAAGAAAGAATAGATATATACACATAGAACACACATATATATATATATATATATATATATATATATATATTTATATAATATTTATATATATATATATATATATATATATATATATATACACACGTCATTGTGACATATATATACATATATTTATAGTTCCTACACTTCTACATACTGTAATAGCCGCTAATTCAGTTGCCGGCTTTTGAGAAAGTACAGACCCGACATGAAATGATACATTGTTTCCACACAGTTAACCATGTCATTTCATGTATTTTTATATATGGTTTAAACTTACAATTACATCAGTATATGTGTGCAAAATTGCAGACATGTAGGGGTTAATTAAAGGTATAAATTCGTTGAAAAAAAATGCGTGGGCTCCCGCTGTATTTTCTCCACCAGACAGACAAAGCCAGTGAGTGGGGGCAGATAATAATAGCCTAGGGAGGGTACATATTTTTTTGTGCCCCCCCTGGCTACTAACATCTGCCCCCAGACACCCCAGAAAGGGCAAATCTATAATTAGATTTGCCCTTTCTGGTACTTTGCCCATCTATTCCCATTGTCCTGTAGCGGTGGTGAATGGGTTAATAAGGGGTTAAAATGACCTTGCAATTGAAAGGTCACTTTAAGCCAGGTTAATAATTGAGAGCTGTCAATTAGACAACTATCAATTATTAATCCTATTGTATGAAAGAAAAATCCAACACACACACTTTAATAAAAAAGTTTAATGAAATAATCACACAGTTTTTGACCATATTTTATTTACCTGCTAAAACCATTTCCTGTAATAAAAATAAAATAAAAAAGCAAAATTATTCTTACCAATCCGATGTACAGTCAGGTCCCACGCTGTATTCCATCAGAAAGGGTTAACAGGTTACAGCTAGCAGGTTACAGCTAATGCTGTCTCCGAGCTCTAACCCCCTGAATGAATAACTTACTCTCCCAGCGAAAGGAGAGGAAGAGATGAATGAATGGAGCTTA